>JAFVLL020015131.1:0-7500 GCA_021397915.2 Tor tambroides | reverse complement strand
AGTAAAATAGTTTAGCAACTTAAAAAGCTACGTCACTTCTTACTAGCGGGTTAATAACGACACTGTTCTTTAAGCAGCTAAACTTAGAGTTTCGCTATAGCAGAGACGCTGCTCCCGAACACTGTTGAGAGACGCGCAGAGGTAATTCACACGCTTAAATGCTCTCTCTCTCTCTCTCTCTCTGCATTTACTGCATTTATTGCATACTTAAATAAAAACCATTGTAATCCTAATAGTATTCCCATTTTTTTTCTAAATGTAACTGTAATCTGAATACTTTGTTTTTTGACGTAACTGTAACGAATTACAGTTACAGTTTTTTGTATCCCGATTACGTAACGCCGTTACATGTATTCCGTTACACCCCAACCCTGCCTGTTACATATACTTACTATTATAATAACAATAAATTCTGCATAATTACATGCCAGTAACCCTAAGCCAAACCCTAATCCTAACCATATAGTAAGTACATGTAGTTAATTAATATTACTCTGTACTTAAATGTATAATTACACTTTAACAAGGACACCTTAAAATAAAGTGTACTGATTTTTTAAAAGAAATGAATACTTTTATTCAATAAGGATGCATTAAATTGATCAAAATTGTCAAAGACATTAATAATTTTACAAAAGAGTTGTTTCAAATAAATGCTATTCTTTTGAATGTTTTATTCATTAAAGAATGCTGAAATCCAAAAATGTATTACAGTTTCTACAAAAATACTAAGCAGTGTTTTTAACTTTGATAATAATAAGAAATCTTGAGTACCAAATCCTGAAGGATCATGTGACACTGAAGACTGGAGTAATGGCTTCTGAAAATTCAGCTTTGCCATTACAACAATAAATCACATTATAAAACGGATAGTTCCGGTCCTTGATTCTGATTGGTTGAGCTGCGTTCAAAGCTGTTGTAAACACTGATCTATAATAGAGAACATTATATGTGACCCTGGACCACAAAACCAGTCTTAAGTCGCTGGGGTATATTTGTAGCAATAGCCAAAAATAAATTGTATGGGTCAAAATTATTGATTTTTCTTTTATGCCAAAAATCAGTAGGAAATTCTGTAAAAATCATGTTCCATGAAGATATTTTGTAAATTTCCTACTGTAAATATATCAAAATGTAATTTTTGATTAGTAATATGCTGTCAGGATTGTGGACTGTCTGTGTTGTGTTTTGCCCCTGTTTCTGTTTCTGTTTTGCCTTATTTGGTCCTGTTCCTGTCCTCATTTGGATTAATTAGTAAGTCTGTGCACCTGTGTTTTTCCAATTATCCCGTGTTTATAAGCCCCAGTCCGTTCAGTTAGTGTTTGTCGGGTCTACTCGTTGTGTACATGTGTTTGCTCCAGCGCCTATTGTGTGGATTTCCCCTGTGTTCTATGGATTAAAGACTACTGATTGTATTCACGTTTCTCTCGTGCTCCTTCCAACAGCGTAACGTGACATATGCATTGCTAAGAACTTCATCTGGACAACTTTAAAGGTGATTTTCTCAATATTTTGATTTTTTTGCACCCTCAGATTCCAGATTTTCAAATAGTTGTATCTCGAAATATTGTCCTATTCTAACAAACCATACATCAATGGAAAGCTTATTTATTCAGCTTTCAGATTATGTATAAAGCTCAATTTTGAAAAATTGACATTTATGACTGGTTTTGTAGTCCAGGGTCACATATATAGATAAGTGGTTGTAAATTAGTCTACAAACACACACCTTTGTTTACGTCTGTGTGTTGCTTGGCAACCACTTTGTTGCAACCACAACCGTTTCTGAGGAACTACATTGTTTGGCGGAAGAATAATGCTTTTATTAATATCATTACATTTTATTTGCTTTGTTTTATTTTGTGAAACCTTGCTAGATATATGGAATAACCGTTTTATAAAAGCAGTAAGCCCCGTGAAGCCATGGTTACAGTGAATTTATAACCGCTAAGGGGCGTTGTTAGGCACGACGCGAACTCCCTTAGCTGTTATAAACCACAGCTTCTTGGGGCTCATTGCTTTATTAAAATATATTCAAATAGGAAACAGTTCCTTTAAATTGTAATCATATTTCAAAATACTGCTGTTTTACTGTATTTTTGATCAAATAAATGCAGGCTTAGTGAGCATAAGTGACTTTTTTCAAAACTGTTAAATCCTACAACCTCAAATTTGTGAAACTACTTACATACAGAGGGATCAAAAAAGTCTTTGAAATAAATATGCTTCTGCTACTTTTTTCTGTTCAAATGATATTATCAGCATCACAATTTAAATGAAAAAAAAAAAAAAAAAACATGAAGGAATTACATCTGTACATAACCAGAATTTCATACGCCTAAAAAAGTACTTGCACTGCTAAAAGGACAATTTAGTGATCCAGGAATAATTGTTCATTATTTAAGTGCTTTACAGTAAACACAAATTTTGCTAAAACACTATCAACAGAACTTGAACTTGGAACATTAAAAAAAAAGAACATTCTGTCATTTACTCACCTTCAAGTTTTTCCAAAACTGAATAAGTTCTTTCTTCTTTTAAACAAAAATGATGAAAGATGTTAGAAGATATTTTGAAGAATGCTGGTAAAGAGTTGCTGGTAGCCATTGACTTCCATAGTATGGAAAAAAATAAAATACTATGGAAGTCAATGGCTACCAGCAACTGTTTGGTTATCAACGTTCTTCAAATTTTCTTCTTTTGTGTTCAACAGAACACAGGTTTGGAACAATATGAGGGTGAGTAAATGACAGAATTTTTAAGGAGAACTGTCCCTTTAATTTAAATGGTCAAAGTATGCCTGTATACATTTCACCTGCCTTACAGCATTTTTTAATTAAAGGCTTAATCAAACTTGTTTCTATTTGCCAAATCTTGCTTGAAGACTCTAACTAGGGTTATAGCAAAAACCTCCACATTTAGTTTCTTAATGGAAGCAGTAATGCCAAGAGAAGGACATGGTCTGATAATGTTTTGCACGTCTTGGATAGTTGGCTGGCGCTCATGTGTCTGGATGAGCGTAACAGGATCTCAGTGGGACTCACCAGCCTGCAGGGTGCGTCCTTCACGGGCTGCACTGAGCGGCCCGTCCCCCGCCGTGTTAAATGCAGACAGTTGCACAAGGTAGTTGGTGTAGGATGTCAGGTTCTTCAGGTGCACGGATGTATCTGGAACAAACAAAACTAGCTCCTTCTCCGTCTCATTCTGCCTGTTCTTTTCCCAGTAATGGATCTGACAGAAGAAGTCAATGACAAATATACATGAAAGAATAGTTTACCCAAAAATGAAAATGTCCAAATTCCAAAACAGTATAGTTTGAAAATTTCAAGAGATTTCAGTCATAAAAAAGTAATAGAAATAGTCTCACCAAGGCTGCATTTATTTGATCAAATAAATGCATAAATGCATATTTTTGAAATATTATTACAATTTAAAACACATACAGTGCCCTCCACTAATATTGGCACCCTTGGTAAATGTGAGCAAAGGCCGCTGTGAAAATAAATCTGCATTGTTTATCCTTTTGATCTTTCATTCAAAAAATTCACAAAATTCTAACCTATCATTGAAGTAAAACAATTGAAAATGGGGAGGAAAATCTCATGATGAAATAAATGTTTTTCTCCAATACATGTTGGCCACAATTATTGGCACCCCTAGAAATTCTTATGAGTAAAATATCTCTGAAGTATATTCCCATTCATATTTACATTTTTAGCACACCAGGGTGATTAGGAGCATGAAAATGTCCAGCCATGACTTCTGTTCCACAGGATTATAAATATGAGGAACACAAATGTCAGCTTCCCTTAATCATCCATCACAAGGAGTAAAACCTAAGAATATAGTTCTGATGTGCAGAACAAGATTGCTGAGCATCACAAATTAGAAAGTGGCTGTAAGAAAATAGTTAAAGCATTGAAAATCCCCATTTTCATCATCAGGGCAATAATTAAGAGGTTCCAATCAACTAAAAATGTTAAAAATCTGCCTTGAAGAAGACATGTGTCTATATCGTCCTAATGCACGGTGAGGAGGAGAGTTTGAGTGGCTAAAGACTCTCCAAGGATCACAGCTGGAGAACTGTAGAGATTAGTTGAGTCTCGGAGTCAGAAAACCTTAAAAAAAAAAAAATCAAACAGCCCCTACATCACCACATGTTGTTCGGGAGGGTTTCAAGAAAAATTCTCCTAGCTCATCCAAAAACAAACTCCAGCATATTCAGTTGTCAGACACGACTGGAACTTCAAATGGCACTGGCTTCTATGGTCACGTGAAACTAAAAAAAAAAGGAAGAGCTTTTTAGCAGCAAACCCACCAGATGAGTTTAGTACAAACAGGGATAAAAAAAGTACCCCATGTCCACGGTTAAATATACTGCTGGATCTTTAATGTTGTGGGCCTGTTTTTCTGCCGGAGGTCCTGGACATCTCGTTCAGATGCATGGCATCATGGATTCTATCAAATACCAACAGATAAAAAATCTAAACCTGACTGCCTCTGTTAGAAATCTTATAATGGGCCGTGTTTGGATCTTCCACCAGGACAACAATCCAAAAAACTAAACACAAATATGGGTCAATGAGCACAAAATGAATCTTTTACCATGGCTGTCCCTGTCCTCTGACCTGAGCCCTATAGAAAATGAGTGAGGTGAACTAAAGAGGACAAGCACCAACATGGAGCTGTGAATCTGAAGGATCTGGAGAGATTCTACATGAAGGAATGGTCTCTGATCTCTTATCAGGTGTTCTCCAAACTCTTCAGGCATTACAGAAGAAAACTCAGGGCTGCTATCTTGGGAAAAGGACATTGCAATAATTGGGTGCCAATAATTGTGGCCAATATGAACTAGAGAAAGTATTTATTTCACAATACGATTTCTCTCCCACTTTCAATTGTTTTACTTCAATGATAGGTTAGAATTTTAAGAATTTTTTGAATGAAAGATCAAAATGATAAACAATGCAGATTTATTTTTACAGCCACCTTTGCTCATATTTACCAAGGGTGCCAATATTAGTGGAGGGCACTGTATCTTCTATTGGAATATATTTTAAAATGTAATGTATTCATATGATGGCAAAGCTCAGTTTACGTCATTCTAATATGTTCATTTGGTGCTCAAGAAACATCAATTTTAAAAACTATTGTGCTGCTTAACATTTTTGTGGAAACTGATATTTTTATCATCAAGATTCTCTAATAAATACAAAGTTTAGAAATAAATAGAAATCTTTTGTAAAATTATAAATGGTTTACTGTCACTTCTGATTAATTTAATAAGTATTCATTTCTTTAAAAAAATACGGTCTTTAAAACTTTTTAACAGTAGTATATATTCTTATAATTATGATTTTTTTTGTATAATATATGTGCTATATTTTGGAAGTTTGAGTGCTGCATTTTCGATTTATTAAGCAACTAAGTACATTTTAAGAATGTTTTCTTTTTGTGTTCCAAGATAAAAGGAAAGTCATATATATTCGGAACAACATGAAGGTGAGTAAATGATGACAAAATGTTCATTTTTGGGAAACCTAATCCTTTAAATACACAAACACATACTGAAATTAGACTTGAATGAAATATGTATATCTTTGAATTGATACTTTGTGTGTTTGTGGACAGAACAGAAGGATTCATAACCAGTTCCTGTTCAAATCTCTATGAGAGACAGATGTACAGATGGCGTAAATAGGAAAACAACGGTGGAAGCTAATGCGGTGAAATCAACAGATGACAGTGAGATAAGGGAAGACAGACTGCAGATGAACGACAGTTTATTTATGCCGGTAAACAGATGGACTGCCTGGCTGATTTTGGAAATACTTTTCATAAAATTCAGGGCTCACAACTGATTAAACAACTGAGCATTATGTATTCATGCATTAAAATCGACCCATAGTGTACAATGTGACAAACACAACGAGTGCATGGGAATTATGGCTCATTTCTATAGGTGTAAATATGCATTTGACAATTAAAAGCATGGAATTTAATAAACAATTATAATTATTAATACCCAATGTCTTATGGCCATTCAAACAGGATGCATTCTTGCAACTGTCTGCACTATTTATAAATTTTTGATCTATGCACTCAGAATCTTATGCCTTCTTAAAATGTTTGTGAATCGTACGGATCACATTTTGTGCATGTGGGTAAAAAAAATTATCATCACCTTGTATCCTTGAATATTTCCGTTTTGCGTTTCGACAGGTGGAGGCTGCCACTCTACATCCAGCTGACTGGAGGACACGGATTTCACCTGTATGTTCTGAGGAGCCACTGAAGGAGCTGTGAACACACACACAAATTTATGATTTTAAATAGAGCAACAAACAAATCAAACGTGCATGTGTCAACAGTGGACGGGATGAGTCTACCACAGTGGGAAAACCATTTACTTCATAGACTATCTGTCTCATATAAAGGCCAAATGTCAGATGACATTTCTCTGTGGCATAATGGACAGTGACTAAACTGAAAGGAAAGAGGTTTAGTGATTTATTGACACAGAGAAATGTGTTAAATATAATGTCTCTGTAAACAGGCTAGCAGTCGAACTTCAGCTTTTCATTCAAGAACACAAGTTTTTGGTGTTTTCCTTTTTTTCCCAATGTAGCCACTATTGTGGCGCTAAAATATTTGACAAAAGTTTATGCATTATATATTTTTTTGTTTTATTCAGCAAGGTTACATTAAAAACTGATCAAAACTGACATTTAAAATATTACAAAAGTTTTCTATTTCAAATAAATGCTGTTCTTTTGAACTTTATAATCATCCAGAAAAAAATGTATCATAGTTTACACAAAAATATTCAACAGAACAACTGTATTCAACATTGATAATAATATGAAATGTTTCTTGAGCAGTCAATCAGCATATTAGAATGATTTCTGAAGGATCATGTGACACTGAAGACTGCAGTAATGATGCTGAAAGTTCAGCTTTGCCATCAAAGGAATAAATTACATTTTAAAATATATTAAAATAGAAAACAGATTATTTCAAATTTGAATAATATTTCATAATATTCCAGTTTTTACTGTATTTTTGGTCAAATAAATGCAACCTTGGTGGGGATATATTAATAAAAATATGAAACCCTATAAAATAGTTAAATATTTATTTATTATACCATTTTCATAATACAAAATGCTTCTTTCTGTACAATTTCCACATTACTAAGCCATTTCAATGTATAAACACATAGATCTGTTGCTTCATGTCATGGTCAGTGTGTGACTTTGGGCTTTATGTGTCAAATTCTCATTTCAGCTCATTCTGCACTCCTATAACGAGAGATATGTAATTATGAAGGCCTTCTTTACGTGTTAAAGTCATGCCAGAGGGATGCTATATTTAACGATGTGCCGTTCCTTATTCGGATCTTTGGGAGAGGTCAGATGTGCAAACTAATCTGATTTGTGCACATGGCTCATTTTTTAAATTAGCTTAGGTAATGGGCTTTCATAATGCTCTACATATCAG
>JAFVLL020015130.1:0-20132 GCA_021397915.2 Tor tambroides | reverse complement strand
CTAATATATACATATAAAAATCTGATTCTAAATATTACAGGGTCTCTGTGGGTCTTGAAAAGTCTCCTTCCACAAGTTAAGGCCTTAAATCTGAGCCAAAATACTTATCTTGTAATACTAATTATCTTGTAATTTTTGAACGATGTCATTTTTCTTCTGAACTAAATTTATCTTGATTTAAGAGTCTTTAGCTATTTGCACTGTAAAAACAAGACAAAAACACAGTGGAAGGAACAGTCTGATCAGAAGGTACAGTAAAAGTTATTTCCAAAAAATGGATAAAGATCTGTTGGAAGTTGTATTGTCAAACTTTGAAGTGTTGCTAATGCAACTTTTGTGCTTCCTAGACATTTTGACAAATTGTGTTCAGTTTATTACTTGCACTTTTTCTTTACTCGGTCTCAAAAAGTTCTTAAAAAGTTTTAGACGTAGCTTCATAAAACCTGCAGGAGGCCTGTATTAACAAAAACTATAAAAGTACATCAGTGATACTAAAATAACACTGGTGTAAAGGTGGTCATAAAGCGTTAAACTTATGATACTTAATATCTGCACATTTGTTCTCTGCCCAATACTTTCGTCCTGGACTTTCTGTCCTTTTCTTTTTCTGTTTTTGTCACATCTCTCTCCCTCTCTCTCACTTCCAGCTGTTTGTACAAAGAGTGCTGGAGCAGGGCGTCCAGCGGCAGCTCTTCCCCGCCTCACTCCCTCATCCTCTCCCACACTCGCTCCGCTCCTCCTCATCAAGCACTGGAGTCAGACTGCAGCTCAGGCATTTTAGGATTTAACTGCAGGGATAGATGATGGTAATGAAGACGGCTCCTCACCGTCTGCTCCTCATGGGGTAACATCAGGTGAGGAAATGAACACGCATCAGTGTCTTTTAAACTTGATGTCTTTAAAGGGAGTAGTTCTCACAGAATGAAAACTGTCATCATTTACTCAAGCCATATGAATGGGTCTTTTTGCTGTAAGGAATCTTCATGCTGGTTTTTGTCAAATGAGTACAGCACAAAGCCAAAAAAACACCATTAAGATATAATAAAATTTCCATAAAATCTGTGAAAACCATTTTCCAAGTCTACTGAAGCCATCAAGTCAGATTTGTAAACGAATTAGTCTGGATCAACCGATTCATTGAATGGAACTGGTTCAAAAGGATGATTGAATGAATGATTAATTTGCAGAAGATTCAGTTAGTGACTATCCTGAGACAACAGACATATAATCATTTTTTTTTTATAATGCGATTTTCAGGTACCCGAAGTTCTAAATGTCATATAAAGTCCATTTCACATTTTTCAGAGTCCTACTCTTATATAATGAATTAAACTATATGTTGCTTGCAAAATGTAAAAAAATAAATGAATAAGTCGTCAGAATACACAGCTACTGATGGAAGTTTGAAACTTAAAAAAGGTAACTGCAACTTTTTATCTCACAATTCGGACTTTTTTTCTCACAATTCTTAGTTTATATCTAACAATTTGGATAATTTGAATTGCAAGATATAAACACAGATTTTCTTTTATTTTTTATCTGTGGTGGAAACAAAAAAAAAAAGTCAGAATTGTGAGATATAAATTCAGAATTCTGAGAAAAAAAAATTTAATTGCGCGATATAAACTCAGAATTGTGAGATTCAAACTTGGAAGTGCAGGACCGTCAGAATTTTTTATTTGTGTGTATTCTGAGTTTCCGAATTGAGATATTAATTCAGAATTGTGAGAAATAAGTCAGAATTGTGAGATAACAAAGTCGCACCTTTGACCTTTTTATTTTTTATTCCGTGGCCAAAACAGTCTTCTATAGCTACTTTTGAATAGTTGTCCATAAAAAATAGATGCTTTTTGCCTGCAGAATGATGTAGTTACAAAACCTACCAGTAGGGACTAACTAGTGCATGCTAACCAGCAAAATCGTCAGCATATAATATCAATATCATATCATGCATTTGAAACATCCTTGCACAGACAAGAAAAAGTGCAAAATAACACGTAAATTGATCGTTATTACAACAGACATTAAAGAAGAACTAAAGTCGCTTTAGCGTCCTCTGGTTTTTAGAATGGTGTTACGTTCCCATCGGTGGAAGAACGCAGACGTTCCAGAACTGTTTGCGGAATCAAAGTATTTCTGAAATAATGGTTTCCCAACCCGAGTCTCCGCTAGGATGACGTGTAATATTTACATTCCACAAACTCCCGGTGACCATTTCCCAAATCACATAACTGCCTCATTTTCCCATGGTGCAATTACCCTCCGTGAATGGTGTTGTTATAAGGTACCTCCTCACCCTGCCTTTGAGGTTTCCACCTTTCTCTAAATTGTGCTTTGTCCACTTAGATGATAATCTGCTTCACAGCACATGTGTCAGATGGAAGGAATGCTAATCTGGAAGAGGTGCAGAGCTTGGACTTTTTGGCAGCCAGTTTCCACTCTGCACTTACTTTCCATGTGGTGCCGCTCCAGAGGCTCCGGGCAGGAGAAGCCTGTTTGGGGAACGGAGGTGTTGACGGATCCCAGATCGCCCCATTGGCCACGCCCCCCATCTGAGAGTCACGACTCTGCTGGACAACTGACCTGAGCTTCTGGTCCAGTACCATATCCAGATCTGTAGTTCATATTAAGGGTAATACAATCGCACTGTGTGTTTGCTCTAACCCTGGGCTTTGAAACCCAAACTATATTTTATTCAATTCATCTGTCAGACAGTGAAGAATCAAGCCTTTCCTCTCTCTCTCTGTCTTTAGTCTAGAATGGAGGATGGTGATTTCTCAATGAAGATGTTAAATGTGTGAGACCCAGGTTTCCTGATCTTCACCTGTCAACAGGTTTTACACCGGAGAGCTGTTTGTTTGCACTCTACAAGCTCTGAATGCTAAATTTGTCAGATACTCAGTGTTAGGTTTAAACTGTGGAACAACAGTGATTTATATTAGATCAGCACGGGTTATTATAATTAACTGAAAATAAAACCGTAAATTTAAAAAAACAAAACATTTTTATTACTTGAAATAAAATAAACATTAAGTGAAATAAAATATTTTTAAAAAACATTTTATTTCAACTAGTTTCCAAAGCAAAATTTTTCATTTTTATTTATTTTATTTGACTTGATGTACTAAAACTAAAAATTAAAATAAAAATGAATAAAAACTGACAAAACCACAAATTACTAAAACTTCAGCTAAAATTAAAATGAAGAAAACATATAAGAAATATAAACATTAAAAATATATAAAAATAAAAATTCAATTCAAAATAATAATAAAAACTGTAATAGCATCTCAAAGATACTTAAATAATATAAATTTAAATCTAAATCAATCCGGTTATGTTTTGCATATATTGTATTATATGTTTTTTTTTACACACAATAAAAATAACGCGATTAAAATATTTCAACGCAGTTAACGCACTGGCCCCGCCCCCAAACCTGTACATCATCTTACTTTTCATACAGTTGACTGTTGACAAGTATGATGCAGAACAACAACTCCATAAATGCAGTTATGCCCTAAAATTCAAGATATTGGGGCAAAAAAATGCCCCTGTATGAGGTTTTGTCTCATATATCTTACAATAAGCGATATCACACCAGCAGCGAGAGCAGTATCAGTATCAGATGAGTGCTGATTTTGTCTCGAATATCAGGAGTTTAAATGTGATTTTATACAGCAGTTCAATAAATAAGAAGTTGATATTGTGTTCAATTTTAAACACAATATTATGTTTTTGCTCAATTTTGCAGAGAACATAATTACCTTTAAAGCCATAGCAGAATTGTTGAGCGTCTCCGAGCAACACAGCGGTGTTTAGTTTCTGAATGAATCCGCGTTTTGAAGGAATCGTGTGAAACGATGATTCAAAGGCCCATTCGTAAAGAGAGCCATTTACTTCATTCCTGAAGGAATCAGCCATTTGAACGAATCGAATGAAAGAACAAATGACTCATTAAGGCATTTACCGCTACCTGCCGGCAGATTTAGTTTCTTACTTAGATTTCATTAAAATAATAATAATAATAATAATAATAATAAAAATAAAAACATTAAAGGGATAGTTCACCCAAAAATGTAAAATTCTGTCATCATTTACTCATCTTCATGTCATTTCAAACCTTTATTTTGTGGAACATAGGTATTTTGAAGATTGTTGGTAGCAAAGCTTTTTTCGTTACCAATGACTTTCATTGTATTAACAAAAAATACTGAGATGTTACTCAAATAATCTTCTTTTATGTTCCATATGTTAGGCCGATGCAGCCTAAATGTTTGTGTAATAAATTTTGAATAAAATATTTATTTCTAAAGTTAAAATTTGTAATGTCTACTTGATACTTTCTCATTTAACCCAAAAAATACCTTTAAATAATCTTTTGTGGGTATTTTCAATCAAATTTATTTTGTGATTAATTAGATTAATTAATCGAAACAACATGTAATTAATTAGATTAAAAATTTTAATCGACTGACAGCCCTTATATATATATATATATATATATATGTATGTGTATGTGTATATATATGTGTATGTATATGTAGTAATTTTTTGCAATCTTGCATTGAATTGTACACTTCAATTTCAATAAAGGAATTAAAGTAAATATTAAGACTTGGTTTGGTCATGAACAACTCACTGTTTCTTACAACTTGGTTGTGTTAATGATTCAATGACTCACTTGCACCAAATTGTGGCACATAAATAACGTCATAAGTCACTTGTTGACATTTACTATAATGTAACATGCAGATAGGGAGAGTGAACAAATCTTTCTAGTGAACAGATTGTGTCCATCATTTACACGTAGCATTTATTTTATATACATTACCTTTTGATTTAGAGATTTGATCAAGATTTGTGAATTATGCAAGGCATATTTGCAAATGGACTAGAATTACATTTAAAAAAAAAAATGGGCTTTTCATTTCGTTTAAGCCCTGCCCATCTGCCATTCTGTCCCAATACAGATAGTACATGCACAACCCTAACAAACGCTCATGTATGACATCACCACAGTCTTCTTATGTCCTAATTCATGCATTTATGTCCATGTTAAATTATGGGGGTGCAAAAAGACCCACAGTAGTACTACCACACTCGTAATTATTCCAGACATTCTGTTCCCATACCCCAAATTGTTCTTCCCATGATCCCATGCTCTCCAAACCCCCAGTGCTGACTTTGCCCTCCTATTATGGCTTTTCCATTTTCACGCTATTACAGTCTCGAGTGCCGACGCAGCAGAGCTGTACGATGTTTCTGGGAGTGTGGGACTTCCCATATTCAAGGCAGCTGAATGTAGCCGTAGCTGGCACGAGAAGGCCACCCCTGAGCTCAAAGACATTGGTGTTTTTAATTGTCATCCTCTGTTTGTCAGTGGCCTCGCAGGGCCTCTCAAAATTATGCAGCGAGAGTTCCCGCAGGCTATGTTATAGTGTATATGCACATGATGAAAACGTATTACCTCCTGCTTTCTCATGGGCATTTGAGAGCTAGCGTAAGCGGAGCTCCACGCTGACTTATCTCCCTATACGAGCGCCAGCCCTGTCCCTGAGGAGCAGCTGGACTGCGTGAGGCCATTAGGAAGCAGCTTTAGCTGAGCTCATCATAATTGTCCTAATCCAATTGGCCTTTTCCTGTTTCTTACGGATAGGCTTTATAACTCTGAGCACGACATTAAAAAGCGCTAAAAAATAGCTGGTTCCATTATGCATTTAGCGGTCACCACATAAACAAGCTAATATGGCTGTTTTACTGTGGAGAGCAACAATGAAAACAAACCCAAATGTAGGAAAAAATATCTTAAAGGGATAGTTCATCCAAAAATGTTCTGTCATTAATTACTCACCTTCATCCGGTTTCTCCAACAGGTATGGCTAGCTTCTTTTCTGTGGATACTATTACAGAATGTTCACTATGAAAATGAACGAGGACAGACGTCATTAAGCTCTAAAGCATCATAACAATAGTCTACATGTCTAGCGTGCCAAGTTTTCTGAAGTTATTTGATAGTCTTGTGTAAATCATGACAGAAGTTTGTTTCTCTGGGTCAACTAACCCTTTAAAGACATTTTGTGTTCAACTCAAACAGCAGTATTTGTGACGTAATGTTGATTCACACAGACAAAAAAAAATTGACACATCCCTAATTAAAAATTGGTTTGTTCAGTAATTAATAAAATAAAATGAAATAAAATATACAACATAAGTGTCATATATAATCATATATAATTAATACTAATATAATTGTATAAAAGCATTTACATTAATTCTTTACATTGATTTATGATTAATTATTGTGTATTATTTGATCTGTAAAGCAGTTTAGACCTTTTTTGCAGTTGTTTTAGGGTTTATGTCATTAAATTGTCATGGTGACAAAATTATACTAAATCACACTAAAATTAATGAGCATTTTGTCTGCATCTTGTGGCCATAATATTAAAACAGTAAGTATATTAACATTTACAAATTAGCTTCAGTTCCATTGCAAGTGCCTCACTATAAGCCAGATTTTATACATCTAAATAAATAAATATATAAATAAATAGACAAGTAGTGGTTTGACTTATTTATATTTATATATATATATATATATATATATATATATATACTCTGTAAAAAATGACAGTGATTTTAACAGTAAAAAACTGTGAAAATACTACAGTTAAAAACCTGTTAAATGGTTAATGGTAAGTTCCTGTAAAATTTACAGGGAAAACCCGTAAACTGACGTTCCTAGAATTCCCTGCGTTGCATTTCAAATTCTGTTTGAATTTTATGTTTTTTCTTTGAAATAACTGTTTCTTCTTAGTTTTTTTCTTATCAGTTATGTTTATTAGGATTGTATGTTACATCTAATGTTGTTAAATTAATGTTTATAGCATATTTCAGTTTAATGAGTCTCACCATGATGGTGTTGTAGCAAATTTGCTTAAAAGGGAATTGTATATAAATAATTACAATTAATTACAATTATTTATATCGGCTGACAGTAATAACCGTCGCAGAATTAAATTGCCATCAACTAATCTGTTCGTCCAGCGAACATTCAGTTTAAGTTCATATCAACTCTAAGAAAGGATATTTTCACACAGAAAATACTTTTCTAAGTATTAATGCATTAGAGCATGTAGCAAGGATCAAAATCGTAAAGGGAATTAATAAGCAAGACAGAATCAAAAACTCATGTAATTTGTGCACACAACTTTTATTAACTAAACACTAACGCAGACTAGTCTAACAAACAAACATACATACATACAATCACTCATACATGGGGAAAGGGCTAATGAGAGTTGATGGATGAAACCATCAGGAAAACCAGAGAATGCAGTTATGGAAAGAGTCAGTTAACCACCTGATTAAAACCATCAGCACCATTTATAACTTTTACTAAACCTCTGTTTCGTTTAGTTAAATGCACAATACTTGCTTTGCCTGGAGTGTCCGTATGCAGTCTCAGATGAAAGTTCTGATGGTTTGAAAGTTTGTTGGTGTTGGAGTTCTTCAAGTTCTTCCGGGTCTGAAGGGTGATGAACTCCAAAAGATGTTATTCTGGCTCGGTGGTAATTGGGAGTTTCTTCCCAGGTAGAAAGGGAAAAAGAGCTAAGAAAGATCTGCTGAGATCTGAGGATCCTTGGTTGAATGGAAAGTCAAGGCCGCAAAGGCCTGGCGCAAAGTCCAAAGGTCCAGAAGAGTTTTAGCTCACATCCCCATCTTCTCAGTAATCATCACAGAAACGCAGACTGGGAGGCGTCACTTACGTGAGAGATTTATCTGCTTTGGAGGTCACACCTCTGTGACGTCAAAGAGCCAATGAGAATCCTGAACTGATGGAGGGAAAGTTTTTATGACTCTTTGTCTCTGAGCATGGTAATTTGCATGGGGTTAATGCACAAACTGCTTCAGATTCTTAGGACACTAATATGTTGCATAGGTATCAACGTGTAATATTCACTCTCAATTAGATCATCCGAAGACGAATTGATAGAGACTAAACATGATACAACTAAAGTGAGATTAACTAGTGATCTATCGTAAGCATGCATGGAACAGGATACAATACACAAGAACATATACAAGAAGAATAATAACATACACAATGACCTGAAGGATATGTGTGTTCATTCAAAGAATTAATTCATAGAAAACCAAAGGGAGGAAAGTTCTGTTTTTATGGGCATGGATTGGGTTTCAGGAGAGCCTGCACTTCGCATCTCACATACTTTTGAGCAATAAAACAGTCTTATCAGATGGTTTCCCTGGTAACTGAGCCTTTTAGGGTGTTCTTCCAGGAGAAGGGTCCAACAGCCCTCACAATTTGTTTGTGGAATGAGAGGGTTTCCTGAATTATTCATTAAATATAATGACTAAATGTGTGTCTGATTCGTCCATACGCTACAGTGTTTAGTGCTTGTGTGAATGACACTGTGCACCTTCTATATATGTTGTTGTTTAAAAGCTGCTTGTGATGGGCTTTAGTTCATCATGTGACTTTCTCATCACCACCTGCATTTGGTGGTTAGTGTATTTCAAAGGTACAAAACAGATTTCAGTACTTCAGTAGGTTGGTATATTAACATTATATCAGTTAATGAAATTACTGTATTTAACTGTAAATTTAAGTTAAAACCGTAAAACTTAAAATGTTTTTACTGTATTTTTTACAGTAGAATTCCAGCAACCACAGCTGCCGGTTTTTTTACCGTAAATTTTACGGAATTTATTTACAGTGTATATTTGTTTGTTTGTTTGGTTTGTTTTCATTTATTTTTTTTGTGATAATCCACATTATGCTACAAATGCTGTCGATTGAGTTTAACCCCAAATATTCCTTTAAAGAAACTTCAAGGAAGATCAAACTTGAGCAATAAAAAGTGTTGTTTAAATTCAGCAGGCAGCTGTGATAGTGCAGTGCTAACTAACTACCCAGTGCAGTCGATTTCCTGCCGTGACTAAAGATGCTGTGTGAGCGAACAGCTCAGGAACTTTGTCAGAGATAAAGCAGCAGACGTTCTTTACATGATGATGTCACACTTCAATTTTCTCGCATCTACCTTGAGAGTGGTCTGTTTCGCTAGTCATAGCACATATATTTCATATGTGGTAATGTCACGACTAAATGACTCATGTTTTGTCTGTCTGTCTGTGTGTCTGTCTGTTTTTCTTCCCTCACTCCTTTTTGTGTTTATGTGAGTTTTTATCTGGAAAACATTCGCACTTGCCAAGAGAACACTCATCCTTCTTTGAGACGGCCAACACATGGTATAAAATTTGGGAATTAAGATGTGAATACCTTGCATCAGATCAGCCTGCTCTTACAGTGATGTCACACACAATGGCACCGGTGTCTGCGAAGATTAGTCATGCTGCCATTTTCAGACTCAATGATATCATTACAGTTTTGTGAATCACTCACTGTGTCAGTGCTTCTGAATTTTACTGGGAGATGGGGAATATTCTGCTCTAAATAATGAAAGTATAAACAACAGTGCACGTGTCATCGTGAGAGTTTGGGGAATTTGTGAGCACACGTAACCAGATGACTCATGTTAGTATACGTGGATGCAGTTGTCCAGCAGTCTGGTTATTTGTCTACGTTGCCAGTAAGTCATGTGGAATAATTAGTTTTGGGGAAACTGCTTTGAAACTGTAACCTGTCATATTACAAACTAATTCAAATTTTTTAAATAGTTAAAGCAGGGTAGGTCATTTGGTTCAGAAACATGTTTTTGTTATGCTGGTTGAAAATCTTTTCACATCCTGATAGCAATCACTAAGTTAAATGGTCTAAATGTCCTTATATGTATTTATATTGTCTGTGGAAGACGTAGGACCAGAGGTTGCATTACACTTTCACGTTGTCCGTCATTTTGACAGACAGGGTCGTAAAAAAATTCCGTCATAATCTATTATTACTCGTCATTTTAACTTTCATATTTGAATTATAATAACACATTTAATTGCTTTTATATTTGTTCACATTTTCATTTTTAATCATGAACCTACAGGATGAGCATTTGTGACCTGTGATAGCAAAATGAGTCACAATGAGCAAATTTCAAAAAAAAATTCTCATTCTCCATTAAAATACCTTCAAAGTGATGTATGATTTGTTGGAATCGGACAAAAAAATGACACGGCTACACCCGTTTGAAGTCGTTAGAGTCAGCAAAGTCCATTTCGAGAAAAATCGAGTTTTCTGAAGGTTCCAAAGCAAAAATCACCTAGCAACATTGTATCTTTTCCTCCAATTCTTTTCTTAATAATCATTATGATTTTAATAATCACATAGCTATTTTTTATTTTATTTTTGTTGTTATAAATAAGAACAGATGCAAAAAAAACAAATATAAGAAAGAAACAAGTGCAGTGTAGGCCTATTCTTTTTTTTTTTTTTTTTCATTTTACATCTAAACAAAAGCATTCAAGTAAGAAAAACAATCAAATGTAAAAATCAGTTTAATGTGTTCATTACAAATAAATTGATTCTTAAAACTACAAAAGCAGTTCAATCAAGAGCAGCGAGTGATTCCCTCTTTACTTTTATTGTTAGATTAACATTAATGAGACAGATGGCTCGTATTTTAAGATGGTACTGTACTGCACGGATCAAATATAATGTTACACATCCAATGTTTTTCCCCAACAGTTCCCCAAATGTTCACTTAAGACATAACAGATTATGTTTGCATGAATACTGTAATTCTGTGTATATTTATCGGGATCGCGCACTACCGGAAGTGCCGTCATGCGGATGACAGTCGGTGCATACTCCTCTTAAAAAAAGTACAAATAAAGATCATTTTAGATGTTTAAATACTATTTGGAGCACTAGACGAGGGCTTAATGAACTCATTTTTGTGAAAACCTCAAATTTGACCAAAATCGACATTTTTCACTTTTTTTTTTTTTTTTTTTTTTTTTTTGGTGCCTGTAGCTCAAAATTAGCCCGAGCGCATTTCAACTCATTTTGCCAGCTTGGGTCACATATATGCATTTATTTTGAAGAGAACAGATGAACAGAGACTGTGCGTCACTTTTCATGTTCAGCACCACACCCCGCAGTGACAGCGGAGGCCACTAACAACAATAAAATATGCTAGGGCTGGGTAAAAAAAAAAAATCGATTTCTTGATTTTAATAGATTCTCATTTTTATGAACCAATATCGATTCTTAAATCCCAATTGATCTTTTGGTCTATACTGTTTTCAGTTGATGAATGAACAGTACACATAGTGTGCCTCCCATCCAATAAATCGCAATAGGCTAAGCTTTGTGCTTTGTTACTTTTGATATGAAACAAAGTTTCAGATTTCAAATTCTGTCTATTTTATTAGGAAATTCAAGCAATAAATACCATTTTGGCGCTCTTTAATGTAGCGTGATGGAACTGGGTACTGGCCTGTACGTAATCAAACAAATATCAAAAGATTCGTGACAGTTTATTTTTGCTGCCACATTGGAGCATACTCGCCACCAACTGGACAGGGATGGGAATTACAGTCACAAGTTACAATGGATCACTCTCAGTGTAATCTGTCAAAGTGATGGACGGCCTTTATATTTTCCTGTCACTGCTAAAACATGATGGAAATGACGGAAATTTTTCAGTTAACGCGACCTCTGCGTAGGACCTTAAAATGTTTGTTCAATCATATCCCTCGGTCCAAGGACTACTATAGGCTGTCCTGCCTGCCTGTCAATGTATGTATTTGCGTATCTCTGTGCACCCTTTGCGCAGACATGATACGTCATAAGTGCGTTCCAGCAAGAATGAAAGGTGCTATCATTGTAATATTATTGCATTCAATCCTCCACCAGCGCCGTCTCTCATATTGCTGGTTATTGTCTGGTTTGCCTGCGTTATTGTGTTTTGGAGGAGGCGTGGCTTTGGAGAGTGATTTGCAGAGAGGGTGGGATCTTATGCATTCAAAGCTAGCTTGCTATTGTTAACCTCTCCAAAATCGCCAACACAACTTTTAAGATGCAGTTTAAGAAAAAAATTAATTAAATACATTTAAGTTGTGCACCTTTTTTGCAACACAGAAGAAAGGTAGAGATTGTGGAAACCTTTTTCTGCCACTAAAAAAAAAATGTAATTTTGACTTTTTTTTCTCGCAATTGCGAGTTTACATCATAAAGTCAAAACTGCGTGATATAAAGTTGCAACTGCGAGTTATAAAGTCAGAATTGTGAGATATAAACTCGTAATTCTAAGGAAATAGTATTTTTTTTGTCACAGAACTGGATTTTATAACTCACAATTGCGAGTTATAAATTTTATATCACAATTCTGAGAGAAGAAGTCAGAATTAGGAGGTATAAACTTGCAGTTGTAAGAAAAAAGTCAGAAGTGCAAGTTTATATCGCAATTCTAAAAAAAGGCAGAATTGCAAGATGTAAACATGCAATTGCGAGAAAAAAAGTCAGAATTGTGAGATAAAAAGTCGCAACTGCCTTTTTTTTTTGTTGTTTTTTTTTTTGTTTTTTTCAGTGGCGGAAACGGGCTTCCATATGAGATTCATGCTACAAACCAGTGTGTTTTTCATTGATAATAAATTATGTAAAATCACTGAAAGCGAACAACACCGGATGCCGAGTTTAGTTTTTAGTAGTTTATAGATAGATAGATAGATAGATAGATAGTCTTTCTACTTCTACTACTAAAATTTCACATTTAATTCAGTGTGTAGCCATTTATTTGTAATAATTTGTGAACTTTACTAGCAATCTTACACCAAACTGTTTTCACCAAATGTATGTATAGCTGAATCAAAAACATAGTTGTACATGAAATATTTATTCATAATAGTTCATATTAGTCATAAAATATGACTCAAGGATTAACACAACTCTAGTGATGATTCGAATGAATTGGTTTTTTGAACCTATTCAACTAAAATGAACCATCCAAACAAATCTACTCACTAAAAATTAATCAGACTTCCCAACCCTATTTGAGAACGACCCAGTCTAGACATTGACTGAAGTGTGTTTGATTATTGCCTCAATGTTTCATTATGCCTCACATTGCTCACTTGAAAAAAATAGTTAACTTGGAAAAGCTAAACAGCTGAGCTACTGTCACACTGCTGAAAATGTGACTCAGTCAGTAGTGTCTCTACCTTTGGTTAGTTAGTCTCCAACACTGATGTATTGTGCATCTACAGGAGTGACTGTGTGTATGCGTTTGTGACTATTGGTTCATCTAGAGCTCTGCTGATAGGTTTTCCTGTGATTACAAAAGCAGCTGCAAGCATCCGCCAGCGGAAGGAGGCAGTATTGACTCAGAGCCCCATGAGGGCGCTCATGTTTTCATTCAGTGTTTGGGGGCCAGGCAGCTGGAGCGCTCAGGGTGACAGAAACTTACTCAACCTTTTTCTTTCTTTTTTTTTAAATCATCCGCCACTTTATTTGGGCTGCGTGGGGCCATTCCTGCCAGAGAAAACCTCTTGCTTGCAGAGACTGCGGTCCAGCACAAGAGTAAATACTTCTCTCTCCAATCACAACACATGCTGCCCATTGCTGCTTATTTTGAAGATGGATCACATTCAGATTTCACACTATTAACATTTCAAAGCATGATCAAATGGCTGAACACATTACTTTTAATATAGTGCCCGCAGCCGCAGGCGGGACGGAGGCAGTGACTCCTCACAAAGATTCAGAGGCGATAATAAGCGACAGTACTAAAACAAATATTACTTATGTAAACCACTCCTTTTTCTAAAATAGCACTGTCCAACAACTCAAGCATCACCATGTTTGCTCATGTCTAAATCTAAATAAACTCTTGAAATTATGGTTTCAATTCTGGTGCTCTGTTGAGATGCTCCAATGCCATTCATTATGCATTTGACTGTCTGTGGTGTTTTCAGTGGATATGTCGAATAAAGGGGTCACATGTTGGACGAGAAGTGCTATGCCGTGTTGCGACTAAAACAACATATGGTTGGTACAGTTGGTCCCAGTGTTGTAGTCCGAGTTCTTATCATAGACTGAAGCATTTGGACTCAGTGTTGAATCTGAATAGAGAATGGAGTCCCACACATGACATGCAGAAAAAATATTCAAATTAAGAATTAGTTCCCATGACCTATTAATTTGTGCAAAAAATCAAGTTTTTAATGTCGTTTGTCTATCTGGTGTTTAAAGCCTTCAAGACAAACCATGTGGAAATCCATCAGTGAACCCCATTGCTGAGCATTTTCTGCTTAACACCGTGGCGTACCAAAGACAGTCTCAAAAACACAGTTTGAAACCAGCCGTCACAAACATGTAACCAATCTCGTCGTCTTACGGAGCAGGGGTTTTCTCATCAGGTCAAAGGTTTCTATTTACAATGTGTTTCTGCAGCCATGAGCAGTGTAGCGATCACAGACATATCTGTTTTTCTTGAATGCAATGGCCAATCAGAGGTGTTAGAATCCACCACTCAAAAAGCAGGAGTTTTGTTCAGTGATGAGTTATGCAAGCTTGTGAATCCTCTCATTATAACAAAGTGTAGACACAATGTAAATAAGAGACTGTGCAGTGTAGAGCTTATTGATTACAATAGAACTTTGTGAGATCGCGATGAACTAAGATGACTGACAGCTTTTCAGTGATTATAAGGGGAGCTATCAGAGGCTATCTAGTCTATCAGAATTTGAAAATAATATACTCACAGACTCATAACCCAATAACCATTAATACAATATTACCGTTGAGTAGTGCGCAAATGGTACAACATCATTATTTTGCTCATTTCAGCTCAGTTCACCGCTATGCAGCAGTGTTTCTCAAACTGATACGAAACCGGCAAATGTGATCCATGGATCAAACTGATAAAACTCACTCTACACCATAATTGTGCTGATTAAATAAGAGAGTATTTTGAATGTCAATTGCACGATTTTGCACTATTCAATAATAGTAATTTAATAATATTTCATAAAAAAATACCCTTTTAATTGTATCACTTCAGTTTTACTGAGTATGGAGCACTGAGAAGTGCTGTTTATGTTGTTTATATATTTATGCAAGCAACACATTTGTTAATACAAAGTTTCATGCAGTGTTCTTAATAAAACTGTTTTTAATTCAGTTAACTTTTGAGGCTGCTTATTTGTCAACTATGGCATTGATTTAGTGTCGATATTGAAGCATTCAATTCTGGTATTGTTCCGAAACCAAAACTGTGGTATCATTTTTCGTCATCCAATGCTGTATTTTAAGTGAATTCCCCCACTAGGTGAGAGTATGCAGAGAAAAAGAAAAGTTTCATATGGAAGTAGTTCAATTGCAGTTCAAGAACATTGAGTGTCATTGATAGTAATTGAAAAAAAAAAAGGTAAGAAAAAAATGGTGCAACAATGCAGTCTGAAATGTTAACATTTTTGGACAAATATATTGTAATTTTATGGGAAACTATAAGTGCCACGAATGGTAGACTATTAAAATGAACGGGAGAAATTGGAACAGCCAATATGGTGGCTCAGATAATGTAAGGATTTTTTTTTTTTTCAACATCAGTTTGCAAGTTGGTATATGTAAAAATGGTGCAACAACACAAATTGGAAATGTTGTTTTGGGACAAATACATTGTAATTTAACGGGAAACTATATGAGTACTACCAGAGACTGCATATGTGAGACAGGCCAATGGACCAGTTACAATGAATGAGACAAAAGTAGAAGGCCTAATATGGCAGTAATTTAAGTCCTGGCTTCCAAACACAACAGCTACTGAGCAATTGGCAAAGTCACCATCTTGTCATTGTGAAACTTGTGCAGTGCACAACAAAGGTTAATCGCATGCGTATCGGCTGGACCAACCTAAAAAATACACACCAATGGCCTCAGTACATGAAATTCATGGAAGACAGTCTCTCTCCGTGTCTCTTTCAGACACAATAAGATGGTAGAAGTCCCCAAAGTTTACATTAGTGCCTGAAGGAGGTACTTTAACGGTGGGCACTCCTCCAAAACACATATTTTTCTACAGTCTGTGCTATCATGAGACGGTGCCTGCACTGTGTTCAGAGATGCTATAGATGGCCTTCCCCATTTAAGGTCTGTGGTATAGTCCAAAGCCAGTGCCGCACAAGCAAATTCAGTGACGCTTTGATGTGGTGCACACATTCAGCTAAACAGCCATCCATTTAACTCAACTTGTTTTCTTTCACACTCCTTTTTTGTTTATCTGTAGCTCGCATGCACTATTTTCCCTTTCCATCGTGCATTTTTAAGCTAAACATACGGCAGTGTACGATCACACCCCTCGCACCTCCACACAAATATTCTTCTGATCTCGCTGCCAATGTAAGGTGGAGTCATGCGGTGAGCTTTTTTATAGCCTCAATTTACACAATGAGAACAGTGCGCTCTGTAATTCTACCTTGACTTTCACCACAATGAGTTTCCATTGATTACTGTCAGCTGATGGAGTTTTGGCTCCTTGCCACTGTTGCCTTTGGCTTCTTCAGTAATACTGCACTGACACTAGAACAAAATTTGAACTGAATTGCGCTGAATAATGACACTAACTTTGCAACATTGACACTGTTATTGAACTGAACTGAATCAACTTTGAACTAAACTGCACTGAATAATGACACTACTATGAAGTTGCTTATAACTACAATTGAATTTGTTTCATAACTGATGTATTTCACAACATTGATGGCCATGTTTACTAAACTGGGCAAATTAGCCTGAGATCGCAATCTCGTAAAAGTCCTAAGCAAAGGGGGCCCTAAGTAAAACTTACAAACGCAAAACATAAATACCTCAAAATGCCCCCAACCCCTTAATCTGTAAAATTCTAAAAAAAAAAAAAAAAAAAAAAATTTAAAAATCTGAAAATTACAAACAAATAGGACAAATACAATAGAAAAAATGTTATTACGATTCCTCTTTTTTTTTTTCTTTGGTTCTTGGATTAATAGACATCACAACAGCTGGTTATTAGCTTATTTGCCTGCTAAAAGCTGCTGCTGCTGAACGTGACGCAGATCTGACATGCATCTTATTTTCTCACAAATCACTTTACCTTTTCTGACCCACTTCAGGTCTTAAAGTCTGTACTAATGAGCAGACGAGTTGCATCGGGTGTTTTAGATGAGGGAGACAGTGCTTGGATGCCTCAGGACAGTTTTTAAAACCATTTCAGAGACATGTTCTTAAATGTGATGCATATATAACATATTGCATGCATGCACACAGTTTAAAGAGCTTTAATAGCCTTTTTGGTAACTTCATGCCTTAACTGACGGCATAACTAGGACATTGCATGCACGTAGTTTCTTTCACTGTTTGATATGAAATGATACAGGCTACAACGCGCGCCGGTACCGTTGTGCGTGTATTTGAAGAGCGCGCGCTACGAGCAGAGTATCTTTTCCGCGCTCGTTTGACTCGCGCCTGGCGCGGAGGTGAAGTTAGCGCGTGTCTGAAACGTCTCCCGTTTGATGTGGTCATAAAGACGTTCTGCATCTAAATAAACGCAATCCTTTTCAAGAAAAAAGAGACCGAGGCAGCGGTTGTGAATGGGGTGGCCAACCCTAGCCCTGCCCCTGCGTTAATTGCGTTAAATATTTTTAACGCGTTAATCAGAAAAAAATAATCGCATGCGTTAACGCGCTAATTTTGACACCACTAATTCTGACACAGATAAATCACCACTGAATGGCATAAGAACAGTTTTTTCCCTCAGGCTATATTCCACCTGAACAATACATAACATCTCAGGACATCTGTACATAACTTCTCAAAACTTTTCATCTGTAAAATAGCACATTCATAATTCTTTCTATTTTCTCTATATCTTGTACATACCCTCCTAAAACATTTGCAACATTCATAATTCTGTTTTATCTATATTTTTATTACCATATAGTTATTATTAGGTGTTTTTTTTTATAATGTCACAGCAGATAACAAGAAGTTCAGTGGTAAATTGGGATTAGCTAGAGTGTTTCCAACTTGTAATGACAAGTTTTTAATAGCAGGAAACTTTTAACTATGGTAATTCTGACATGAATGTAACATTAGTTGTTTCTACAAAGATTCAGCTTTGGTTTAGTTGAGTTGTTTTTCTCTGGTTTAGTTGAGTAGTTGTTCTCTGGTTTTGATGGAAAAGGTGCCTGAAGCATGAGCAGATGTTTAAACTGCAATGCTAGTTATTTTAGACGAGAGAAATGACTTGGGTGGAATGGACTAGTTAGTATAAACAGACGGTTTAGTAGTTAAAGATCTGGACTGGTAACTGGTAACATGTAGTGGTTTCTAACTATTCCATTATGGATGTTTTATGTGATGTCACAGTGGTGTTTCCAACTTGTGATTACAGGTTTTTACTAGCAGAAACCTCATAATTATGGTAATTTCAACAAGATTAGTTCTTTCTGTGAAGATTGGGATTTGGTTTAGTTGAGTTACTCATCTCGAGTTTTGATTGGAAATGGATTTTGAAACTATTCTGCCAGTTATTTTAGATGGGAGAAATGACTCTAGTGGATTGGACTAGTGAGTATAAACACAGGGTTATTGGTTAAAAATCTAAGCTGGTAACTAGTAGGATGTAGAAGGTTGCTAACTGTTCAAATTTGGTTATTTTTTCTAATGTCACAGCAGATAAAACTAACTTGCAGTTATGAGTTCAACAAAGATATGGCAGGTTTTTACTAGTAGGAAACTCACAATTTGGGTAATTCTTTCTCGATTTGAGTTATTCATCTCTACTTTTGATGGAAATGGATATTTAATCCAACTAGTTATTTTAGATGAGAGAAATGAATCGAGTGGATTGGTCTGGTGAGGGTTATTGGTTAAAGATCTGCTCTGGTAACTAGTAAAGATGCCAAATGTTCCAATTTGGTTGTTTTTGTAATGTCACAGCAGATAACAAAGTTAAGCAGTTAACTGGGATTAGTCAGCTCATTTCTGACTTGTAATTAAAAGTTTTTACTAGGTGGAAACTCATAATTATGTTAATGAACACAGCATTACTTGTTGAAGATTAGGATTTGGTGGAGTTGAGTTATTCATCTCTAGTTTTGATGGGAAATGGATATTTAAACTACTTAGCAAGTTATTTTAGTTGGCAGAAACGAGTCAAGTGGAATGGACTGGTATTTTAGATGGGAGAAATGGGTGGATTGGGTTAGTGGGTTATTGGTTAAAGATCTGAACTGGTAACTAGTAGCCTGTAGAAGTTTGCTAACTCTTCTATTTTGGTTGTTTTTTATAATGTCACAGAATACAACTACAAGTTAAGTGCTTAACTGGGATCAATCAGAGCGTTTCCAACTTGTGATTGCAAGTTTTTACTAGCAGGAAACTTATAATCATGGTAAGAATCCAGGATTAGTTGCTTCTGTGAAGATTAGGATTTGGTTTAGTTGAGTTATTGATCTCTAGTTTTCATGGGAAATGGTTATTTAAACTATCTTGCTAGTCGTTTTAGTTTGCAGAAATGAGTCAAGTGGATTAGTCTGGTACTTTAGATGGGAATAATGGGTGGATTGGACTAGTAAGTATGAACACAAGGTTAGAGACCTGAGCTGGTAACTACTGTAGTAGCATGTAGAAGGTTAGCATGTAGCATGTTCGGTTATTTTTTGAATTATAACTAGATGTTAAGTGGTTGTAATTTCAAGTTTTTATGGTAATGAACACAGGATTGGTTGTTTCTGCGCTTTGGTTTACTCAAGTTATTCTTCTCTAGTTTTGATGGGAAACATGCTTGAATCATGAGCAGGTGTTTAAACTACTAGTTATTTTAGATGGCAGAATTGACTCGTGTGGGACAGAATGAATGCGTGTGATTTGGTGAATCTGACACCCATCTAGTCTTTCAAATACAGTCTGTTTGCTCTTGTTTGTCGTTTTCAGGGTGAAGCGGTCTTTTGTTGTGCTGTTGTTGAGGATGTTTGCATGCAGTCATTTGTTAATGAGTTATCTCAGGTGACGGGAGGTGATTAGTCCCGGTTGTAAATGCCGCTCCTCGTTTAGTCTCTGATGAGGTCAGGAGGTCATCATCGAGTCGTTCATCACGTCTCAGAGCTCAGAGGACGACAGGAGTCTCCTGAGTGTCAGACGAGTTGTGTTTTGTCCGTCGTAAACAGCCAGAGGAAGG
>JAFVLL020015128.1:0-20276 GCA_021397915.2 Tor tambroides | reverse complement strand
ATATACTTTAAAGTATAATTTATTTCTGTGATGCAAAGCTGAATTTCCATCAGCCATTACTTCAGTCTAAAGTGTCACATGATCCTTCAGAAATCTTTCTAATATGCTGATTTATTATCAGTGCTGGAAACTGTTGTGCTGCTTAATATTTTTTTGGAACCTGTGATAATTTTTTTCAGGATTGTTATGAATAAATGAATAAAAAGTTAAAAAGAAGAGCATTTATTCATAATAGAAATCTTTTCTAACAATATACACTACAGTTTGGGGTCAGTAAATTTTTATTCTTTCTTTTTTGAAAGAAATTAAACCTTTTATTCAGCAAGGATGTGTAACCCACATTAAAATAGGGTTTAAACAAACATAAATGAATACATAGCTATATTGATTCATAATATAAAATAAGATGATGATAATATGTATACAAAGTCAAATGTATACAATTCAACATTGGGTATGTTGAGACGATGATCAAGTTCCCAAAGAGTTCATTTGGAAAGGACATTGAATTACCCACAATAGCCCTGATTGTGCCTGATATGCGTTCCACTCTGTCATCAGTTCTAATAGGTACCAACACTCTGGACGCTCTTTACGAACAGTATGCAGATGTCATGCCCCAGGATCATGATTCATTACCATATGGCTGTAAAGTTATCATGAAAACTCTTGAAGTCAGAAAAAGATGGTCTGTTAATTCCAGTTTGGGAGAAGTGAGACTACACAGCAGTGTGTTTGAAACCATTACAGCTGGTCAGACCCAAATCCTCAAAGGAACAGTGAATTACAGGACACCCAATGCAGCAAAATGGGTGATGGTAGAGTCACCAAAATCAGCTCCCTTGCCAGGTGGCATGCTGGTAACAGATAGCATAGCAAGTCTACCAGATAAACTTCCACGCTGCATACCAGTTATCATTAAGAATGAGTCAGACCACGATATTACTCTGCCTCCAAAAGCAGTGATAGCAGAGATGCATGCCATCAAGAGTGTTCAGTCCATCAAATCTCCAGATTCAGATTTCGAAACAAAACCTGACCATAAACTGAAGTTCAACTTTGATTTTGGAAACTCTCCAGTACCCAGAGAGTGGAAAGAGAGAATAAGTAAAAGATTGAACTCCATGTCTGAAGTGTTTGCACAGCATGAACTTGACTTCGGACGCACTGATAAAATGAAACATCATATAAACCTCAGTGATGAGACTCCATTTAAGCACAGAGCAAGACCTATACACCCTCAAGATATAGATGCTGTGCGTAACCATATACAACAACTTCTTGATGCTGAAATCATCCGTGAATCTGAATCCCCTTTCTCTTCACCGATTGTAGTCGTCAGGAAAAAGAATGGTGATGTCAGACTGTGCATTGACTACAGAAAACTGAATCTTCAAACAGTAAAAGATTCATATGCCTTACCTAATTTGAAAGAATCCTTCTCAGCCCTGACTGGATCCAAATGGTTCTCAGTGATGGATCTCAAATCTGGATTTTATCATATTGAAATGGAGGAAGCAGACAAACACAAAACTGCCTTCGTTTGCCCACTAGGATTCTTCGAGTTCAATAGGATGCCGCAAGGGATAACAAATGCCCCAAGTACATTCCAGAGGCTCATGGAGCGATGTATAGGAGAGCTGAACTTGAAGCAAGTCCTGGTCTTCTTGGATGATCTCATTGTTTTCTCCTCAACACTGGAAGAGCATGAAGAGAGACTGGTACGAGTACTCAACCAACTAAAAGAGTATGGCCTGAAGCTCTCACCAGAAAAATGCAAGTTCTTTCAGACATCTGTAAAGTACTTGGGCCACATTGTGTCTGAAAAGGGCATTGAAACAGACCCAGAGAAGATAGCAGCTTTAAAAACCTGGCCAAAACCAAACAACTTGAAAGAGTTAAGAACGTTCCTGGGATTCTGTGGCTACTATCGCCGATTCATCAAGGATTATTCAAAGATTGTGAAGCCTCTTAATGAACTTACTGCCGGATACCACCACTGAGAAAACGTGTTAGTACCACAGTTAAAGCTTAGAGATACCACAATCCAAAAGACCTTTTCGGTGACCGATGGACCCTTGCATGCCAGACAGCATTTGACACCCTGATTGAGAAACTAACAACTGCTCCCATCCTTGGATTTGCTGACCCCAAGTTACCCTACATCTTGCATACAGATGCAAGTACCTCAGGCCTCGGAGCTGCTCTTTACCAGGAGCAACAAGGCCAAAAGCGAGTCATTGCTTATGCAAGCCGTGGGTTGTCAAAGTGTGAGAGCAGGTACCCTGCCCATAAATTAGAGTTCCTCGCTCTTAAATGGGCAATAACAGAAAAATTCCAGGATTACCTGTATGGGAGCCCATTCCTTGTTGTCACAGACAGTAATCCATTAACATATATCCTTACCTCCGCTAAGCTTGATGCCACGAGCTACAGATGGTTGGCGGCCCTATCAACGTTTGATTTCCAACTGCAATACAGAGCCGGAAAACAAAATCAGGATGCAGATGGGCTGTCTAGAAGACCACACAGCAGATTACCTGATGATGCTTTGTCACAAAAAGAAGTGGAAAGAATACAGCAGTTTACAAAGAGGCACTTGGGATCCGAACATGCGACTATGAATGAAAACACTGTCAAAGCCCTCTGCGATAAACACTTAGTTCATCTAGTGGTCAACAATCCTCCTGGGGAGGAGTCGCCCAAAACCACTTTTGTTGTGTCCCTTGCCCACCATCCGAAGGCTCTTCCTGAAAGCTTTGAAGAAGAGGATCAGCTTGGTGGTTTACCTGTCATAGCTCCATTTGCACCAGATGAGATAAGAGCAAAACAAAGAGCAGACACCTGCATCCATGAAGTGCTCAGACAAATGGAAACAGGGGAAACAATTTCACCATCCCTCCGAAAAGAAATCCCTGAGTTAGGTCTCTTATTAAGGGAGTGGAATAAACTCAAAATCCTGAATGGTATCCTGTATCATCGAAATCGACAAGAAGGTACACAGACTTACCACCAACTTGTGCTGCCTGAAAACTTGAGACCCTTAGTGCTGAAAAGCCTACATGATGATATGGGACACATGGGTGTAGAACGAACCCTAGACCTTGTTCGCAAACGTTTCTATTGGCCTAAGATGTCAGCCGATGTGGAAAGCAAGATCAAAACATGTCACCGCTGTGTACGACGCAAGTCTTTGCCTGAGAAAGCTGCACCACTTGTTAATATCACAGCTACAAGACCACTCGAGCTCGTATGCATGGATTTCCTCTCAGTGGAGCCAGGTTCCAACAATATAAAAGACATCCTGGTCATCACCGATCACTTCACTAAATATGCAGTGGCTGTCCCCACTCCAAACCAAAAGGCTCGAACGGTAGCTAAGTGCTTGTGGGACCACTTCTTCGTCCACTACGGTATCCCTGAGAAGCTCCATAGTGATCAAGGGCCCGACTTTGAGTCCCGTATCATAAAAGAGTTATGTGAGCTCATTGGTACACAGAAAGTAAGAACAACACCATATCATCCAAGAGGGAACCCTGTTGAACGTTTCAACAGGACTCTACTTAACATGCTTGGAACCCTTGAGAATCAAAAGAAGAGTCAATGGCGAGATTATGTCAAGCCATTAGTACATGCTTATAATTGTACTAAAAATGAAGTGACCGGTTTTACCCCTTATGAGTTGATGTTCGGGCGACAACCAAGACTGCCCATCGACCTAGCCTTTGGCTTACCTGTCAATCATCAGCCAGAATCACACTCGCAGTATGTCCGTGACCTGAGGTCTCAACTTCAAGACAGTTACAGAGCAGCAACAGAAAGTGCAAAGAAGACAGCGGATCGCAACAAAGCAAGATTCGATAAGCACGTTGTGAACTCCACCTTAAAGGAAGGAGATCGAGTCTTGGTTAGGAACATCCGCCTCAGAGGCAAACACAAATTAGCTGACCGGTGGGAGTCAGATGTATATGTTGTCCTAAAACAGTCTGAAGGTATTCCTGTGTATGTAGTGAGACCTGAAACTGGAGAAGGCCCACAAAGAACCCTTCATCGTGATCTGTTGCTTCCATGTGGTTTCCTTCCTATGACCCAAGTGGAAGATGAAACTAATATCATGAAGATAGCAAGAAGGCCAAGAACTCGACGATGTCCAAACAGTGATCTATCTGGTGAAACTGATGAGGATGATCCTCAATCTGATCTTGAAGGATATTACTTTGATGGTTCCAGAAACCTAAATGTGGAAACCTTGAGTACAGACAATACCTTGGCTATTGTGAAGTATTTACCAGGAAGAAGAGATTCAGTTCCTACTAATGTGTTGACCACTGCTGGGCAAACTTCTTCAGCTGTAGCTAAAATTTTCCCTGAAATTCCATCCGTAGAATGTTGTAACCCAACCTTTCCTGACCCTGAAAAGAGACATCTACCTGATCCTCAAGATAGGAACTTACCTGATTCTGAAGAGAGAAATTCACCTGATCCTGGAGAGAGAAACCTACCTGATCCACAAGAGAGAAACTTACCTGACCCTGAAGATAGAAACTTACCTGATCCTGAGGAGAGGAACCTACCTAGTCCTGCGGAAGATAACTTACCTGTTAGACAGGGATCTGACATACCTGAAAGAGAAGTGAATAGTATCCAATGTCCTGCACAAGCTACTTCAGAAAGAGGTGAAGACATAGGTTGCATGGACCAAACTGAAGCAGAAACTGAAATGAGATGCCTTAGAAGATCAACTAGAAACAGGAAAGCAACTCAACAGCTGACTTATCCTGAACTGGGGAATCCTTTAGTTACAGTGGTCCAGTCCCTTTTCCAGAGTTTGAGTGAAGCACTTACAGATTCCCTAGTACAATTCCACTACCCAGAGCCTTGCAGAATCAAGACAGTCTAGATTCCTAAAACAATGCACAGGGACCTGCATTAGATAAGGAAAGGAGGATGTAACCCACATTAAAATAGGGTTTAAACAAACATAAATGAATACATAGCTATATTGATTCATAATATAAAATAGGATGATGATAATATGTATACAAAGTCAAATGTATACAATTCAATAAGTGTTTATAGAGAATTTGAATAAAAATACACCCGAAGGAATTATAACATTTCCTTTAGAAGTCACTCATGCACATCGACATAGAGCAACAGGAAGAATGTAACGGCAGAAAACAACATGAGAGGGAACAGCTGGGAAAGATTAAAGCTTCAAAAGATATTATTGGGTAGAAACTAATTTCATCAAAAAGTTTATTTAAAGGAACCAAAAGAGAAGAAAGACAATACATACTTACATTCGCGGTCCTAGAAGGAACTTGTTTTACCGTTGATGACATCGGTTTTGGTAAAGTTTTGAAGCTCATGTTGAATTTCGTTGATGATCAATTACGATTCATAATAACTATAAAGAAAAGCTAGCGGTTAAACAGCAAAAGCTGTGAGAGATACGTTTGATGGTTATTTAGCATTTTACAGCATGATATGTGTATTTATTGTGGACTGTGTGAATTGTTGAATGTTATTGTTTGAGCACAAAGTTACAGTTGAGTTATTGAACAATGTGGGTTGACGCTGTGGGTTGCAGTGTTCGTAAACATTCATTGTTATAATTTATATCGATAGAATAACAAGATTCCTTTATGACCTATTGTAAAATTCAGGTTTTTTAGCACAAAAAAACAAAACAAACAAACCTCCTCTGAGGCAGTGAGAGAGGACTCACTGATACTGAGATTCAGAATGGCCGAGCCAACCCAGACTGCAGCTTTGATCTTCATTTGACTCGTTTCATCTGCAAAGGCCATTCCACATGGCTAGTTGTCCAGAGTAAGTTACAGATCACGGATTAGCAGACATCCTTTCTCTTCTATTTTTATTTTTTTATTTTTTTTTCCGGAGTAATTTTTCTTTTTCTTCCACAGTATTTATTTATTTATTTTCATTCAGGCATTGATTCATTTCTTTGTACAATTGAATTTAAATTGAAACAATTGCATAAGCAGAACAGAATTGAATTTAAGTGCTACAGACATTTAGATTGTATATTGTTTCATTTTGTGTTTATTTTCACCATGTGAAGCATAACATGTGATTGTTTCGCTGTTTATTTTGAGTTTGATGAACTTCTTGTCTTACCTGTAGAAAAAAAAGTTAATTAAAAAAAATAGCAGCCTTAATGATCAGTAAATACAAGTGGATCCACTGCACTAAACTAATTTGTTATTGCTTCTCCTTCTTTATACTTATTGAAAACAAAACAAAAAAAAAACTAATAGGAAAAGAGATTTTACTGTTGTAACACTTTCTTAACTGTGGCAGCATAATATATCTGAGTTCTGCTCTGTGAAGTTCCAGCTTTTATATCAATATCTGGTCTCAGTCCCAGATTTTATTTATTTCTCCCACTCCTTGAGAACACAAAGCTTCGTTAGTACCCATCAAGTGTTTAGTTGGGTATATAATGATACTAGAATATTGCTAAGTGATGATGATAGCAGATTTATATAGTTAGAAAAGTTTATATTTTGAATATTCTACTTTGTCTTTTTACTTTTTATTCATCAAAGAATCTGAAAAAAAAGTATCACATTTTTAAAAAAATATTTGGCAACAGGCTATTTACTAATTACAAATATTCTCTAATAATAAATCGGCATAGATGATTCTAGAGGATCATATGACCCTTTAGAGCTGGAGTATATTGTATATTAGATTTTATATTGTAACATTTGCAAGATTACAGTTTTTTCTGTTTGATCTGATAAACACAGCCTTGATGAGCATAGAGACTTCTTTAAAAAAAAACATTAAAACCCTACTAATTCCCATTTTTGAGCAGTTGTGTGTGTATATATATATATATATATATATATATATATATATATATATATATATATTTAGTTAGTTGCCAAGGCTACATTTCTAATTTTCAAATAATGTTTTTTTTTTAAGTTTAGTTTTATCTAATATTTATGCTTTAGTTTAATTAAGCTTTGGTTCAGCTACCAAAACAGACATCAAGAGACTACAACGGACAGTCAGAACTGCTGAGAGGATTATTGGTTGCCCTCTGCCCAACCTCCAAGATCTTTACACCTCCAGAGTGGAAAAAGGGCTAAGAAAATCACTTTGGACTCCACACACCCAGCCCACTCTCCCTTTGAACTGTTGCCCTCTGGTCGGCGCTACAGATCACTGACCACCAGAACAGCCAGGCACAAGAAAACATTTTTCCCGCAGGCTATATTCAGCCAGAACTATTAAAACTTTCATAACTATATATATTTTACGTGACAACTGAAACAGTTATACATAAAATCTGGAAACTGTACATTTGTAAACTGCATACTTGTAAATAACACGTCTGTACATTCATTTTTCTCTATATTTTTACTTCTGTATGTAGTGCATTACTTAATTTTCTGTTTTTCTTAGTGTTACATTTCATCTATACTGTGTAATGCATATGCATGTTTGCACTATGTCCTTTCTTCTGCACTGGAAGCTACTGTCGCCAAGTCAAATTCCTTGTGTGTGTAAACATACTTGGTAATAAAGCTCTTTTTTTATTTTTAATTTGACTTAATCTAAAAATAGGGATGAAACAAAAGCCCTCCACAAAATATCCAATATCAACAGATAATGCTTAAAAAAAAACAAACACTAAAATCAGACATTAAGCGCTATAGTTTATATATGGCACATGATGGAAAATTTCAGATAATTTTGTTGCTGGTAGACTTGTTTTTGGATTGGAGAGGAGGTTCTCAAAGTTCCCTTTTTCATGGTAACAGTGTAGTAATAATAAACAACAGCAACAACAGAAATAACAATACATTCCCACTCTTCTTGATATTCTTCATATCTGAACTGAGAATTTTTTTTGCCAAGTCTTCTCAATGGCAAAGAAGTGTCTCAATTTACCTGAAAGCACTCTAATTAATGAATGACTTTATCTAAATAAAACGGTAACCTGCCATCATTTTCCCAAAATGCTAAATCTGACCTAGATAAAGGTGCTGACATACGATGCTGTGGCACAGCTTGATAAAGCAATCATCTGTTGTGGTTGTGCGGTGTCTTCAGAGGACGTGAGTAAAAAAGCTTCATTGGTTCATTTACATCACTGTACATGTATACTGTCTGTCTGTCCATCCTCTTAAAAATGAAACAAGGTCAAAGGGATGTGGCAAACGGTTACTTTAGAAAGCAACTGATGATGAAGCCTTATGACAACAATCTGAGACAATCAGCGCTCGTGTTGCATTAATGGAATCTGTTGCTACAACACTGGACAGAATTAGTGTCTAATTTAAGACAAATGACTAATAGAGTGACTGCGGCAGTCAGGGTGATTTCCTTCATAGACATTACACTTTAGCATTATCGTTATTTTTATTATTATTTGTATAAGTAATGCCTGATGGTCCAGCAGTCTTTGAGTTCAAGCACAGTGAGCTAGTTTCTTTCTCTATTTTAAGGGGATTCTCAACATTATTCGCAATTCTCTGAATTCTATTAGCGATTATGGGGGTGTGTAAGCCTTTCGGGATTTTTTTTTTCTTTGACGTGTAATCAAGAGAATCAAGGTGGTGAAGAATGTCACTTCCTCTGTCAGAAACTATAAGAAGACTGATCAGTGCTGAAGCTATGAAGACCATCTCAGCAACTGCAGACCTCAGTAGGAATCAATACCACCAACATGAGAATGTTAATGCTCTTGGTGCTGACAATTGTAGCTGTTACTGGATCAAGACATCATAAAGCGGAAATTCTCCTAGTGGAGATCATGAAGGATGTGGACGTGATCCTAAACCAAAGTTCAAAGACGGTAAGAACTGAAATGTATTATTGCATATGATTCTGAAGTTCTTTTTCTCTCTCTGACAAACTTCAAACTTTCTTAAACAGAATCTCAGCGATTTTGTGAAAGACGTATTTCAGACAGCGGGCTGCTCAGTAAGTTGAATTTTATATCACAGTATTTGAGAACATACTTGATTTCATTATCATTAATTACATATGGTCATACAGGAGAAACACCTTTGCCAAGCAGCAATGGTTATGACGAATACTCATCTAAACCTCTCCATGATACACAGACGACTTTCTGCCTATGCAAATTATTCAAAGGTAAGTCATCTCACAATATGATAAACAACACTATAACCATACTGTTTCTATATTATTAGAGTATCATTCTGTGCGCAAACCAATGCTATGTGCTGATACTAACAGCATGATTCTTACACTATAGAAAGGATCAAATGTCATTTCCATTTTTCCAGCGAATAAAAGTCAATAAACTAGTAACTGTACCTACTATCAGTTCTTTCTGCCCCACTAGTATCACCAAATTGAACAGCAATGCTTGTCTGAACGACCGACTTAAGATTAACTAACTGGTTTAACTAAGCTTGACTTAACTATGCTTAACATAACTAACGACTGAGTTACCTAAGCTTGACATAGCTAAGCATAACCTAATTAAGCTTGTCTTAACTAAGATTAATATATCTCACGACTAACTTAACTAAGCTTGACTTTAAGCCTAACTTCACTAAGCTTGACTTAACTAACAACTGACTCAATTAAGATTTAGCAGAGCATTACGGACTGAACAGTGGCACATGCGGAGGAAATAACACAATATAGTTTTTAATAATCAGTTTAAACAACATCAGTTTTACAACTTTAGAGAATTAGCTATTTTAATGAAAGAGGTTTGATGTAATCCAATAGCGCTGATTCTGTGTGTGTTTTTTCTCCACAGCACTATCCCTGCAGCGTTCCAGCTTCAGGTGAACACAGAATGGACGATTTTCTGACAAAAATCAAAGAATGCTGCCGAGCACAATACTCTAAACACTTAATGCATACAAGAGACATAAAATGACTCTAGACGTACTGCTTAGGAACACAATACTATATTTTTGTATTATTATTTTGTATTGAATTTAACATTAATATTAAATTATTTTGTATTAAATTTAGGTATTTGCTCATATTTATATATTTATTGTATTTATGAATAAAAGTATTCTAAACTGATTTTTTTGTTTGTTGTTTTTGAAATTATTATTAATAAAAAAAACAACTTTTTACTTTGTAAAATAATTTAATAATTTAAAGAGGAATACAGGAAAAAAAACAAAAAACGATGTAAACATTTTTACATAAGACTAATGGTTTTACTACAGTGCACAATGGAAATACATTACACTTAGAGTAAACTGAGCTAATGGCACCACAGCCAGGGGAACATGGCATGCACATTCTCACTATATATATAAAAAAAAAAAAAAATTAAGTAGCATAGCTTGTGTACATTGAGCTGAAGCAATTGCACGCTGCCAATTGTATAAAACATTAAGATTAGATAGCATATTCCCTGACGGCAAGCTCATCTCTTGTGTCGGATCAATAACCTGATCGTCCCAGCCATCAGTGTAAAGCAGAATATACAGTAACAGTGTTTATGTTAAAGGTGAAATGTGCCTTTTGGAGTGCTATCGTTAAAGAACATTTTACAGCAAACTATCCTCACCTAAACCCAGCTTTGGAGCAGCTCTGGAGTTCCTGCATATTAACACATGATTTATTTTCACATACACTTATGTCAAAGTGCCTTAACGTCAAAAGAATCAGTATTTCCTAAGACATATACTGGACTGGCCTTGAAATGCACAAAATATGGTGGTCTTCATCAGACACAAGGCTCACTGCAGCAGGGATTCAATCGCAGCCTCTGGTTTGGAGGAACGTTTCCTAAAAACAATGTGTTTGGGGAAAAACAGACATTTAGACATGCAAATATAGGCATACGTGTCATTTAGATGACCTACAGAAGTTTGCATTTACAAATTCTATTTCAACAAAATATGTTTGAATAAAATAAAACAAGTTTTTGAATTACTTTTCTATAAATATAATCACAATATATAATTTTGGACACCGAATATTATGATATATGCATATAGAGCCCAGAAATTACATGTATTACAAATTACTGTAGACAACATCTAAAATTATACAACTTATTAATGCATCATGTATTAAACTAAACTGAAGGATTATATAACTGTAGCTAATCGTAACAGTCAGATGCATTTGTGTACGCAAAGGCGTGAACCACAAAGTCCAAAAATAAAACAAAGCACCACACCTCACCTACGACCAGTTTTAGGCCTGGACTTTCCACTCTTTGATGTCCGAGGCCTTTCTAGTTTCATTAGGGACTGTCTCATGCTCTCCTCAGTGTAGGCCAGATAAACATGGGACAGGTCCACTTCAAACGGCTGAACCACAAAAGAGGGACAAAGGACAAAAATGAAACACGAAAAGGGAGCAGCATGCATCACGCGTGCCTCATTAGATCTGAACGGATGCTTACATCTTTTTCTTTCTTGTCCGGCACAGGTGTCTGTTTTCTCATGTTGTTTCCTGTGTAGGCCACACATTTCTAAAAAAAAAACAAAAAAAAAACAGCAAATAGATCAGTTGTATTATACATTTTCATTGCAGATCTGAGACATATGCGAAATGAAATGTGTTAAAGAAGCTCACCAGCTGCCATTCTCCAATGTCCTCATTCCAGTGCACATAGTTCTCAATCATCTCCTGTACACAAAACAACCAGAAAAGATGTTGCTTGCATGTTTTCATAGTAGTGCAACTGAAACGCTGAGATAAATATTAAGCGAAGCTATTGTGATACTGTGAATATTCTTTTGAAATTCATGTTAAACTCTGAGAGTAAATAAGCAAATCATTTGAAATATTCAATTCTTAAAGGGAAAGTTCACTCAAAAATGAAAATTCTGGCTCCAAACCTGTAAGTTTCTTTATTCTGCAGAAAAAAAAATATATATTTTAAACAGCTATATATTATAATATATTTTAACTTTGGTTATCACTGATTTCCACTGTGCTGACCAAACCCCCCCAAAAAAATATATTCTATGTTTCACAGAACAAAGTAAGTAATACGGGTTTAGAACGACATCAAGAGTGTAAACGATGTCAGAAGGATCATTTACGGGGTGAACTATCTCTTTAAGACTTTCTGTACAGTTAATTTGCCAGCTCGGTTTTGACATTTCGCCTTTTTTGTGCAAGTGCAGCATTTCACACTTTACATTATCAGCAAAAAATATCAGATTAATCTAATCCTGACAAGGTGGAAAAAGCAAAAAAAAAAAAAGATTTGCACGCTTATTTATGCAAGCGCTGCATCCTGAAGCCTGAAGTGCTGCGTTAGTACAGGAGAAACAAGAAATGGAGAGAAGCATAATACTTCAGTTATTAAAACAGGGTTTCTGCAGGTTAAGCAAATGTAAATTTCAGATTTGTTTAAAAATTCCTTTTTAGGACCAGGTAAAGAAAATTTAAGTAAGGAATTGAATGTACTTTGAGCAAAATGACAAAAAAAGAAGTCTTGTTTTCTGTCAAATTAATCAAAATGAAGAGAAGATCATAAAAACAGAACAAATATCTGCAAATGGGCTCAGAAAAATCGACTTAATTCAAAGGGTAAACAAGTTTTCATACCTCACTGAATGATATTTGTTCTTGTTTTAAGCATAAACTTAGTTTTGTTCACTTTTTCAAGACTTAATTTTCTATTTGCATCTCAAGTACATGTATCTTGTTTTAAGGATGTTTACGTATTTGTATTAGAAAACAAAAATACTGAGGAAGACATTTTTGTAATACAACATTCAATGCCATAATTTTATGAATTTAAGACGTTCTGCTCTGATTTAAGAAATTTAAGGCCTTATTTTGTGGAAGTGCGAATTAGGACCTGTTTAAGGCCGGCAGAATTATTACACAATCCAATGTAATATGTAAATGTCAGATAAAGACATTTGACATGCACATATGGGAGGGTTTTCCTGTGATCTTGAAAAAGTGTGGTTTAACAAAGCTGATCTATGAGATCTTTATCCACAACGTGTTTTGATTACTATGTAATTCCTGCACTTCTGTAGGTATTATTTGATCACTCTAAATCATGCAAACAATAAAGAATGAGGAGGTTTGATTGACAGTGCATGTGCATGAGCATGAACACAGACCTGATATTCCTGAGGAATGAAGTTATCAATGATGAGCATCTGAAGACGCAGCTCTCTGCTCAGCTGCCGGATGTTTTCCAGCAGACCTTCGATCTCTCTGTGATGCTCTTGCTGCAGATCAGCCATCTGAAACACAACACACATTCTTATTATTGTAAACTAGTGTTGTCAAAATACCAAAAGTTCAGTAGTCTGTACCAGTACCAGTTAAACTCCATAGTTCTCTGTACCATTTTGGTACCGCTGCAAAAGCTATTGTAACTATAGTTTTTTAATGTAACTATTTGAAAATAAGAATGTGGGTCAAAGACAAAAAAGGGTTTAAGCATAAACCAATAAGTGTAATACTGCTTTAATTGTTGTTGTTTTTCCCCCCCAAAATGTAAAAGTTTTCTGTTTAATTCAATTGTTTTTCTGAGCACAAAATAAATATCATATAGTTTTCCCTGATTTACAGAAGACACCCACTAAAATGTCATTCAGTGTAACAGTCTTGTCAGGCATATTTACAACAAAAATCAATTTATGACACATTAAAAGACTAATTAGTTGTAATTTTACATTTTTAAAATTTGCCACTATCCTAGGTTTTGCCTATTTGTAAGTAAGAATTTTTTACTCATTTAAAACACAATAAAATTTAATATGCTCCCTTATTCTTTTATATATTTTAATACGTACAAGTCAAAATAAGCATGTTGTTTGATTTTTTACATAAATATTGTGTTACACTGAATGACGATGTAACATTACTTCAACCAAATTTTGACATTTTATTCTCCAAAAACACATTTAAAACCTTAAAAGTCGACACTTTACTTACATTTAATGTGCTTTCTATGGACATAAAATCATTTTTGTCAATTTCTTTTGATGTGGACATATTTACGTCTTTGACCCATATGCTATTAATATTTATAAATACATAATACGTTGAATATTAGCATGTAGCCTTTAAATATTGTTCAATTATGTAAACATTGCATTAAAAGATCAAATGAAAGTAATAAAACAACAAAGAAACACATTAATGACATTAATCCAATAATATATTATATATATGCATGTATACACACACACACTAGGGCTGGGCAATTTTTCAGATTTTACTGATTAATTTGAATTTAATGTTTTGCCACTATTTTATTTTTTATTAATCGAGGAATCGTGATTTTGAATAGAAATATTAAAGAATATAAAGAACTACTTCTGTATGTCTGATGTTTCATGTCTGCATGATGCTGACAGGCTGCTGTTATTTTCTTTGTTTTTATAAAACATTTATAGCTAATAATAATCTACTTGTGTCATGCTTTTAGTCATTCTGAATTTTAATTACCTTGCCTTTTGAGACTTTTTAAAAAAACATTTTCCTTATATTATTTCTGAACATATGTTTTAAGGCAAGTTTATGTGCCTTCATATTTCATGCATCTTTACTGCAAAGATATTTAACAAGTTATTCGTTTTACATTTACACCATGTGGAACTTCATGTGTGCTGCACTTTCTTCACCTAGATGGTTAATAAAGAAAATGTTACTTGAATCATGTAGTAGTTACATTAAGCAGCTGACTAGTTCAAGATACTGCAGAAAGGCTGGTATCATTGCCTTTTTTGAATTTATGTATCAGCTTGATACTGAAGTACTAGTACTTTTGACAAGACTTCTGTGCTATTTGAAAGCTACATGAAATTTACTGCACCTCAGATTTTGCTGCCATCAACATGGTCCAGACTTTCTTCAGTTTCTTGGTCTTGCCTTGAGCTTCTTCCTGTAAACTGGTGTATTTCTCCTCGATGTCCAAGCGTTCTTGCTGTTTTAGAAACATTTGAAAACATGAATCACGAGGTAATGCTAAATTTCTACAAGAATACTGGTCAAACATGAATCTGCTCTCCAGTGCTTTCCGCTCCTCTTCGATCTTAGCTTGCATCTCCACCATCTTGTCAGGAGACACCTTCTTCCTCCCTTAGCATGACACAGATATAAAAACAGATCAAATCTTCAGAAGAAACATACAGAAACACTTGTGCACGGTAGCAGACGAAATAACAATCCATCAGATGCAAGCTAGCAGCGATCTCTTACCCCACCGAAATTCATCCCAGTTTCTCCATAAGCTGGTGACTGGCACTGCTCACAAGGCACCATAAACATTACATGAAGTATTTCCACATATTTGATATGCAGTGCTGGATAGATTTTTTCCAAATTGTAGTCCGTTACGGATTACAAATTACATGATGAAAACTGTAGTTAGTAACAATCTGGATTACACATAATAAGGTAATGTAGCTTTTTGGATGGATGCCGAGGCTTTTTACAGTGTTCCCACACCTTGGTTAACTTCAAACTCAAGGACTTTCCAGGTCCAATACCCTACTCAAGGACTTACCCAGGTCCAATTCAAGGACTTAATGTGGGGACACGTTTCAAGTGAGAGCAATGTAACATTGTGTTACCCTGTAAGATACATTGTTACAGTTTTCATGTGTTAAACACAACTACGCAAAAACGCATCTATTTTTTTTTTTTTTTTGCATTTATTTTTGGCCATAAGACAGAGATCTGATATTCTATTTTTTTGTCGTATTTCTGTTTTGCATAAAGCTGAAGAATATTCAGTACATCCTATACTGTATTCTAACATGATCTGATATTAACTTTTGCAGGGATTTTATTGAAAAGAGCTTAGGCTCATGTTTCCATACTCTCCAAAATGGAGGCAGGGTGACGCGGAGGGGACAAATTGTTGAATAAAGTCGTTATTTTTTTCTTTGCGCACAAAAAATATTCTCGTAATTACATTGCTGTCTATGGGAGGGTCAGAGAGCTCTCAGAATTCATCAAAAATATCTTAATTTGTGTTCCGAAGATGAACAGAGATCTTACGGGTTTGGAACGACACAAGGGTGTGTAATTAATGACAGAATTTTCATTTTTGGGTGAACTATCCCTTTAAGAAAGCTTTTGTTCTGTCTGACCATCTCATCTGTGGGACAGTAAAACTCAGGGTAAAACAAAGCACATTTCTATAGTCTGGAGGTGACGGGAGGTTGGGCTGATGAGGAGATTGTAACACCAACCTCTTGTGTCTTGAATTTAGAGCAGAGAAGTCCAGCACATTGCACAAGGAGAAAAAACAGAAGCACATATCAGATCATCATCTAAATGTCTTTTAACGAGGACTCAGGTTTGCAGTTTGGGTGTGTGTGAAATAAGATTGCAGTCACTGATCATTAGGCTGATGCAGAAAGAAACTGTGAGATGCACCAGAAAGGAAGATGATAAACATGAATTAATCAGATGTGAGTTTCACTGAAAGAGGTGGTGGTGATGTCTGAACCATTTATAGAGTTCGTGTCGGAAGAAGTGAAGGTGTCCTATATTCAGCTTCTGCTGTGTCACTGAGTCTGCTGCTACCCACTGATTCAAGTTATTACACATCTGTTTTATGCTAATTAAAATAAAGCCTGGACTGCTGAATAATTTAATTTGTGTCGTTTATTAAAAGTTGTTAGAAGATGGGTAGATTTTATGATTAGCACTGGGTGCCGCATTGAAGCTTGAGCATTCAAGATCAATTCGAGTTTTTTAAAATTTAATTTCGCTAATTTGCATCAGACAGTGTGGGCTGAGGCTACTGTTCAAAAGTTTGAGGTCCATATGTTTTTTTTTAAGAAATTAATACTTCTGTTCATCAAGGATGCTTTCATTTGATCAAAAGTGACAGTAAAGACATTTATTAATGTTAAATATGATATCAAATTAACATATATGATTTAAATGCTGTTCTTCTGAACTGTTTATTTATCAAAGAATCCTGAAAACTACTGAAAATATCAGAATATCTACAAAAAAATATTGTTTTCAACATAAAAAATACTATTTTTAACATTGATAATCAGAAATGTTTCTTGAGCAGCACATTAGAATGATTTCTGAAGGATCATGTGACACTGAAGACTGGAGTAATGATGCTGAAAATTCAGCTTTACATTACAGGTATGAAAACATTTCACAATATTACTGTTTTTAGAGTGTTTTTGATCAATTAGATGATGAGAGATTTCTTTCAAAAACATTTCCTTTTTTTATTGTTATCAACCCCGAACTTTTGAAAGGTAGAGTACATGTACATGATCACTGGACTATGCTGATGTCTGGGTGCAAGAAGGATTGTGTATTTGTAAAAGAAGGTGATTAAGGGAGCACAAGGGATAGGAATGATTCACATTATCTATGTGCTGCTCCCACTCACTAGTCTGGGATCTCTCCTCAAAGTGCTGCACTAAATAACAGGCAGAGTCTGAACTACTGCTGCCACTGTCTGCAAGAGAGAGAGAGACTGAAAGACCACCAACCAACAGCACCACAACGATCAGAGACAGAGATACAGAGAAAAATCAAGATACAGAAAGACACAAAAGACATCTTAAAATGATATACTTTGTACACATGTAAAATTTTGAGATGTTATTTACAGAATTGTGCATCTGTACATAATTTTACGTATTTTTTGATATTTTATTACTGTATTGTATATTTCAATTTGACTTATATTTGTTATATTTCATTTAACTGCCTTAATTCCTATGAATGTTTTTTTTTTTTCAGCATTTGTCAGTCCAACAAATCCCTCGTGTGTGTAAACATACTTGCCAATAAAGCTTTTTCTGATTCTGAAATCTTGAAAAGTGAAAGGCTACGAGTTTTGATGATTCACACACACTTGTGGAACTTATGAAGCTCAAACTGCTGTCATAAAAGCAAAAGGGGGAAAAATCAAATACTCAGACATCCTGAAATTGGTGATCATTTTCCAATTCAGCGTTTTGCTCAAATTGAGGCTGATAATATCATTTTAGCATGACAAAAATTGCATTTTTTTTTACTAGTGGTCCCAGAATGTTGCGATGTATGTGGGCACAGAGACACACTACAGAGAGTCATTGCCAGGCATTAACTGTTTGTGCTCATGACGCACAAAGAAACTACACTTGTTTGATCTGAACGTCTAGACAAGCAAACCAAAGCCACATTGATCCTTCCTCCACTGATACTCTGATTTCTGGCAACTGAAACCTAGATGACGGCAGGGCACCTGAAGCACATCCTTTATAGCTTTTAATTCCAAACGTTTTTAAAAATAATCCTGAACGAATGTTTAACGTCTTGATGTTTTTCTATAAAACAACATTATCTAATGAGCTCTAAGACAAAAGCGCTCCTGACTCTGAAGACGATTATTTGAAGCAGCTCCTGTGGCTAAAAGCCAAAACCACAGTCTGCATCATCTTTTTAAGAGACCTCTCTGAATAATGTTGCCAAGTCATGAAACAGGAACGATAAGAGGAGATACATACCTCTTCGTTTCCTGCGTCTCTCGCCTCCATCTCCGACTTCATCTTCACCCGCATCCATATCATCTGTTCCACTGCCGTCAGAGCCGGAGATCTCCTCACCTGAGCAGAAAAAAAAAGCATAGTGATTGTGTCTCGGTACTAAACATGTATAAATACTTGGCAACCATAGATGCACTTACCAAAAAAAAAAAAAAAAGATGCTGTCTTTCAAAAAAACAGTCTTTGGTGAAATTCTTAAGCAAAATCATGTGCAATGAGAGTTAATACATTTCAGTATTTGTAATATTAATTCATTAAAAATATCACAGAAAACATATACTACTGTTCAAAAGTTCAGGGTCAGTAAGACTTTTTGTTTTTTTGCAAGAAATTAATACTTTTTCTTCAACAAGGATGTATTAAATTGATAAAAACTAATCATTTATAGCCTAATGTTACAAAAAGATTTTAAAGCAGCACAACTTTTTTTTTAAACAATAATAATAATAATAATAGATTATAATATATTATAATAATTAGAAATATAATAACCAGTTTCTTGATCAGCAAATCAGCATATTCGAATGACTTCTAAAGTATCATGTGACACTGAAGATGGGAGTAATGATGCTGAAAATTCAGCTTTATTTAATAAATTACATTTTAAAATATATTCAAAATGAAAAAATATGTAAAATTGTAATAATATTTCAAAATCTTGCTTTTTTACTGTATTTTTCATCAAATAAATGCAGCTTTGGTAAGCTTAAGAGACTACTTTCAAAATCATTAATTCATTTCAAAAAATGATTATTTTTAACTACATTATTGCTGCTACTTTACTTCTCACATCCAAACATTAATTACATTTCTGTTAGATTGAAATTATGGTTCCTCTGATTAAAAACGCATGAATACAGATATATATTTTGTAATCAAGATATGACAAATCGTCAAAATGCTGAGACATACCTCAAATAAAGTGTTAAGACATCATTTTACCAGCCCTAGTTTATGTTTTAACTTAGTAACACGCCAACATAAAACTCTATTAGAATCCACTGTAAGCGTTAAGTCTTTTGCACTGACCATCAGAGGGAAGATCCCTATGCAGACAAATTGCAGCACTCTAAAGTTTAGACCAGAGCCAGCGAGTCACATCCGGAAGAGCAACCCTGACTGAAACTGATGTGCTGTACCTTCTTCCAGTTTTTTCTTGAGCTCTTCAATTTCCTTCTGAAACTGACGCAACAGTGCATCCTTGGGGTCCTCATTAATCCTGGCCTTATTCTTGATGTTTTTGGCACGGTTGGCATAACGGAGTGTACTGATGGTTTCATCGTAGTTGTAATCTGCTGGGCCGATATTTGCACACTGCAAAACAAGAGAGCGATAAAACAGAATTATACTGTGTGCACTACTTTCACTGAAATCGGATGATTTTAATCATGATAAATAAGGAAATTGCCTTCTTTTTAACATAAGCGCAGTTATTTGTAAATTGAATGTGTGAGGCTTCTGGTGCTATTCGCTTCCAGTTAGTTTAGCTGTACAAAAATATGCTTGCATATTGCAAATGGGTATTTCTTATCATATTATTTTACATTATCATAGTCATAAGCAAACTGTTTTGTAGTTTACTGCACATTTTTAATCTTCTATAGTGGCTAATGAATCTGAAGTCTTGCACATGAACAGAAAACAGCTTACTTTCACGTTGCAATTATAGGTGGATAAAAAGCATGTACAGGGCTCGACAGTGCGAGCATTTCACTCGCATTTGCGACTAAAAATAGATGTGTGCGAACTGGAAAATGTATTTAGGAGCACGAGTGCGAA
>JAFVLL020015125.1:0-13776 GCA_021397915.2 Tor tambroides | reverse complement strand
TTAAGACTGATGTGGTTTGGAATTGGTAAAATGTTCTTGGAAAAAAATATGACCAGAATATCAACTTGCCTAATAATTCTGCACACACTGTAGTTTAATAAATAAAGTAAATCAAAATATAAAGTGTATAGGTAAGTCAAGGAAAGAGGAGGTCATCTTTAACAGAATATTAAATATTAGGGCACTCCAATTTAAATAGCATACTTAAAATAATAGGGAAGCATCCAAATGGGTTATGTGAATACTGTAATGTTGAAGAAACAATACCTCATGTATTTATTGAATGTAGGAAGTATGAACAAGAAAGAGGAAAAATTATAGAATAATTAAGGAAAAATGGAAATCAAGATCTAAAAAAAAATCCTGGAAATCGTGGGCGAAATTCAGACCCAGCCACAAGTAGGACAGACGAACAAGAAATGGCACAGCGCGAGTGAGAAGAGGTGGAACGAGTTCCTAGTATTGGCGAGAGAGTCGGACGAAAAGGAAGGAGGCTCTGCGGAAGCGAGGGACGGAAACACGTGCTTCACGGACGAACGTGGCTGTGGGATCAAGCACCAGGAAATCAAGGATGCCATTGTTGTCTACGGGAAGGGGCGAGTTATTTGCTCCCCCTGGCCAGTTAAGTGCTCTTTCTCTCTCTCTCTTCCTCTGATTCTTGAGGTGTTAGCGAGAAATTGATTACGTTGTCGTTTTAGCGGGGAGAACGAGCCGCTGGATTGGAGCCCGAGTGCGGATGAATTGGTCGCTCTTGGAGGAATCTCCGCACAAACTATACGGTAACGGACTGAGACTTGCACGCTGCACACGAAGAGTGGCCCTGAAGATCGCTGCTTGAACTGTTTGAACTGTGCCATTGTTAATCTTGGATGAAGTGAGTTTTGTCAATAGAAATCATTGTGTCATTTCGTAGCATCATTACTCTCATGTTGTGTTTATTATTGTGCTTAATTATTTCAGCCTTGCCTAAAGAACTGCGCTAGAGCCAATTTATGTCAGGGTATAGGAACTTGCGTATTTTGTGTGGTGTGTATTGTGTGGGTTCACCTTGCACTTGCAATGATTATTTGCCTTGGGAGTGTGTGCAAATTGCGAGATTTTCTTTGGGTTCTTCTTAGTACTTTGTTCCTTTCCCGAATAGCTTATTCAGGGCTGTTATAGGAGTTAGTAAGTGTATTGTGTTGTGAATTTGTCTCTTCATCCATTCAAGATTAATTTTATTGGATGCTATGTAAACCAATTTACTTGAACTTTTCCATTTTAATTGAGTAAAATAAAGACATTTCTGAGAAAGTGGTCCTTCTGTGGCATTCTTGAAGATTTTGGTTTACTCCCCATAGTGATCGAAAGTAGTATTTTGATTAATTTGTGCCTGCCTGTGACACATTACTGGCGGATCCAATGTAGTTTGCATAGCATTGTCTTTTAGTTTCAATCTTTCTGAAAATCCCATGTGGAATTATGCCTTGTTTGTAAATGATTCCGCAGTAAAATGAAGTGCACAAAGGGCCACGTTCTTCAAGTTCATCCACTCTTTCCTAACATTGAGATCAGAAGGAAGGCAATTCAAAGACTGTGCAGTGTCAAGTTTTGTAAAAAAAAAAACAATGCCTTGTTTTCTTCGGAACCATCTTTATTGTTTGGTTTCTGCGTAGACCTGCGCGTTCGCCTCTCACTTAAACGCTACATACGCAAATCGGTGGGTAGGGCTAAACAGGCAGTGATATATGAGCAGGCATCGATCTTCTTCTGTGGTGGTTTAGCCACATTATTACGTCACAGAGTCATACATTCCACAAGCTGTCTTTTTGGAAGACTGTCTTCAATATAAGCTGTTTTTTTATTTATTTATTTATTTTTGACTAACGAGAAAGTTTCTCATTCTAAGTTCTGAAACTTACAGGAGGTTTTTATAGTACAGTGAACTCTTATACAGGTACATCTCAATAAATTAGAATATCGTGAAAAAGTTATTTTTTTCTTGTAAGTTATTTCAAAAAGTGAAACTTTCATATTTTAGATTCATTGCATGTAAAGTAAAACATTTCAAAAGTTTTTTTGTTTTAATTTTGATGATTAGAGCTTACAGCTCATGAAAGTCAAAAATCTGTAGCTCAAAATATTAGAATATTTACGTTTGAGTTTCAATTAATGACCATCCCTACAATATAAATTCCGGGTATCTCTTGTTCTTTGAAACCACAATAATGGAGAAGACTGCTGACTTGGCAATGAGCCAGAAGACGAACACTGACGCCCTCCACAAAGAGGGTAAGTCACAGAGGGTCATTACTGAAAGGTGTGGCTGTTTACAGAGTGCTGTGTCAAAGCATATTAAATGCAAAGTTGACTGGAAGGAAGAATTTGGGTAGGAAAAAGTGCACGAGCAACAGGGATGACTGCAAGCTTGAGAATACTGTCAAGCAAACATCGCACTTGTGAGAGTCAAGGAGTGGACTGAAGCTGGAGTCAGTGCATCAAGAGTCACCACGCTCAGACGTCTTCAGGAAAAGGGCTACCAAGCCACTTCTGAACCAGAGACGACATCAGAAGCATCTTACCTGGGCTGTGGAGAAAAAGAACTGGACTGTTGCTCAGTGGTCCAAAATCCTCTTTTCAGATAAAAGTAAATTTTGCATTTCATTTGGAAATCAAGGTCCCAGAGTCTGGAGGAAGAGTGGAGAGGCACATAATCCATATTGCTTGAAGTCCAGTGTGAAGTTTCCACAGTCAGTGATGATTTGGGGCTGCCATGTCATCTGCTGGTACAACCACTGTGTTTTCTGAAGTCCACAGTCAACGCAGCCGTCTACCAGGAGATTTTAGGAGCACTTTACAAGCCTTTCCAAGGACAAGCTTTACGGAGATGTTGATTTCACTTTCCAGCAGGACTTGGCACCTGCCCACACTGCCAAATGTACCAAAAGCTGGTTCAATGACCATGGTGTTACTGTGCTTGATTGGCCAGCAAACTTGCCTGACCTGAACCCCATAGAGAATCTATGTGGTATTGTCAAGAGGAAGATGAGAGACACCAGACCCAACAATGCAGATGACCTGAAGGTCGCTATCAAAGCAACCTGGGCTTCCATTACACCTGAGCAGTGCCACAAACTGATCCCCTCCATGCCACGCTGAATTAAAGCAAAAGGAGCCCCTACCAAGTATTGAGTACATATACAGTAAATGAACATACTTTCCAGAAGGCCAACAATTCACTAAAAATGTTTTTTTTTTTTTTTTTTGGTCTTATGAAGTATTCTAATTTGTTGAGAGAGTGAATTGGTGGGTTTTTGTTAAATGTGAGCCTAAATCATTACAATTAAAATAACCAAAGACTACTTCAGTCTGTGTGCACTGAATTTATTTAATAAATTCAATACACAATTTGAGTTGTCAGTGGTTCACAATTTGAGTTGAATTACTGAAATAAATTAACTTTTTCACGACATTCTAATTTGAGATGCACCTGTGTATGTCAATAGATCAAGGGAATTTTGGTTTCTCAGTTCATGACCCCTTTAAGTTTGACTCTATTCCTCATATAAATATATGGTAACGTGTGCATGATGTTCAAGAACCAATGAGGTTTGTTCTAGCATCTGATTCATACACAAGCTTCCATGTTTATCATATGTGATGCACCTGTATGTGTGTTCATATGTGAATAAACGCCTAAATTAAATCTGTTCATCTCTTGGATTAAACTGCTCAATACATATGGATTAATTTTATGCTGCCTTCTTGACCTTTTTGGTTCTTCTCTGTTTTCTTTACCTGGACTTTGTATGGAGGGACAGAAACTGTCAGATTTCATTTGTGTTTTGATGTCTTATGGGCTTAGAACGATATGAGGGTCAGTAAATGATGACAGAATTATCATTTTGTTTGACCTATCCCTTTAAAACTTCTAATACTTGGCTGTGATGTGAATTGTGTGTACATAAAAATGTAAGAGGACTAATTTAATTTGTTAGCAGTGCATATAGTGTCAAACAGCAGTGGTAACATATTTGGAAAGGGCGGTGTTCTTTTCTGGCCACCCTACTGCGCCGTCTCCAGCTCACTTGCCAAGTTCATGGACCGAAGCATAACTCAAGCCAAAGACACATTCTCATTAATTCTGCTCCACTGATGCAGAGAATATTTCATTAACGACTCAGTCAACACAGTTCAATGACGAACCATATTTGGATAGCAGTCGTATTGTTTTTTTTTGTTTTTTTTTTGAATGACTGTCTCGTGCAGATGTAGAAAGTGCAATGCATTTAATAAATATTGTATGCTTGCAATATTATATACATATCTGTGTGCAGAATATTGTATTGGGGTGAGTGAGGACAGACACAGCAGATTTTGCATCAGGACTTTAGTTTTAAACCAGTGGTATTTATGCTTTATGATAAAGCTGCTTGTTTTCAGACTTTTGTATTTACAGGAATATGGGGTATTGGTATAAAATTAACCTAGATTTATTCTGTAATTTTTTTTTTTTTTTTTTTTTCATTTTTTTCCCATTTTAATTTAAATTGAGACTGTGGTTGTTTTAATAATAATAATAATAATAATAATAATAATAAATTTGGATACTTTAGTTTACTAAAGATGCTAAATTAGGATTAAGAGTTTGATGTTAATATTAATAATGTATTAGTTTCCTTAATATTTAATTTTAGTATTGTTAGATTAATATTTAATGAATTTATTTTCATATATTATTAGTAATGTATTCATTTACATATTAAATTAATAAAGTTACTAAATTAAGACTTTATTTTAAGGTTCAATTCTTGCTATTAACAAACCGTTTACTGTGACTTTTACCTCAATAAACTCATAATTTAATGCACAGACAGGAAGATCACATGAAACCAACAAAAGCACCATTAATACTGGAACTGAGGGGATAAAGCAAAACACAGGACTTAAATACTAGAAAAGGTAATTAGGGAGAACTGAAACAGGTGTGGTGCTAATTAATGAAAAACCATAGCAACTAATGAATAACTAAATCAGGAAACGGAAACACAGAACATAACCAGAACATAACAGAACATAACCTTGGCAATTAATAGTTAGTAAGGTAGTTAAGTTTAGATATTGGGTGGGATTAGGGTTGTGCCTAGAAGGGATACAGCTCCGACCGGAAATGGACAATGAAATTAATTTTCTACCTATTAGATTGTTTTATTAACATCTACACCTAAACCTACCCCTTACAATAATGAAAAAATAGTCATTATTGTTGTACAGTTTGAGAAAATTACGCTGTATTGATGTGCACATGCCCAGTAGTGCCATACGTATCCCTTCTAGGGGATACGTATCCCTTCTTTACCATAGGATTAGGGATGTAGAATATGGTCATGCAGAATATGAGCTTTATAAATATTAATAAACAGACAATATTTTAATAATAGGCATGCTAATAAGCAACTAGTTAATAGTGAGAATTGGTCACAATACTAAAGCGTTACCAATACTTTACTACATTAATATTAGGATTAAGTGTTTCATTAATTTACAGTTTTTTTTTTTTTTTTTCCGGCTGCTTACATTTTCAACACTTTGCCTCTTTTTTTTTTTTTTCAAGACTTTACACACAAATCCAAGAATTGCACACATAAAATGCAAAAAGCCTCACATCTCTTGCAAAATTAAGCACTGCATTCAAAATATCACAAACACATCTCAAAAGCAAACATTTGCAAACACCTTTGCCATATTATTAATTCCTGTTAGATTTTTGTGTGTTAAATAGAGAATTGTGTGTTGTGTTTTGCAAAAAGTGTAAAACTGAGTCAAAGGCTGAGAATTAGTGCATGGCTTTGCAGATTTTGTGTGTGGTTCTGGTGTTTGAGTGTCAGGTTTCAGAAATTGAGTGTAAAGTAAAGATTTTGTGTGTAAGCAGTTGAAAAAAAAAGAAGTAATATTCATTTTTTTTTAGCATAACTGACTATTTTAATATATCGATAATTTAATTTAGATGTTAAGTTAATAAAGATACTAAATTAATAGTTTACTAAATTAAGCTTCAAAATTTGATCATTTCAATATTTTAATAATTTAATAATTTAGGTATAGTACATTAATTGAAAATCTAAATTTAGAAAGTCATCCTGTGGCCCCTTGTTAATAAACACTAGAAATATTTTTCTAAACATTTTGAATCCAACAAAAGTAATGATGTTTAATGAATAAGACATATTTGAGATTGTGCACTATTGACTAATCAAATGTAAGTAAATGAGTGTCAGCGATCACGTGACACTTTGTATGGATGGCGGGATGTTTTTCTTCCACTGAGACTCTTGGATCATCTCAAATTCTGCAGGAGAACATGATCGTCAGGTTTTGTTCATGTACCTCCAGTGCTGCTGCCATTAAAGTTTAAGACAGACATACATATTCTGTAAAATGCAATGTAAAAAAAAAGCATGTTGTAAATTGTATAATGAAAAAAAAAAACAAAATGCATTTTTTATGAAAAGAATGCAATAAGACATATTTGAGATTGTGCACTATTGACTAATCAAATGTAAGTAAATGAGTGTCAGCGATCACGTGACACTTTGTATGGATGGCGGGATGTTTTTCTTCCACTGAGACTCTTGGATCATCTCAAATTCTGCAGGAGAACATGATCGTCAGGTTTTGTTCATGTACCTCCAGTGCTGCTGCCATTAAAGTTTAAGACAGACATACATATTCTGTAAAATGCAATGTAAAAAAAAAGCATGTTGTAAATTGTATAATGAAAAAAAAAAACAAAATGCATTTTTTATGAAAAGAATGCAAAAGTGGTGTAGTGGTCTCAGATTTTTGGACCTGTGTGTGTGTGTTGTAGTGGAACAGCTGTCGGTCACTGGATTATTAATCATGGATAAAAACTCTGAATAATACACTACAGGGCCAGATGTTTTTTTACAGGTAACACACATCACTCTATTCTGCATTTGCTATTACTTATGAATAGTGTACCTGTTTTTCACAGGTGCAATAATATGACATCTTGAAAATTTCATATTACTGCCATTATCTGAGGAAAATAGGATTTGTTTTCTCTTATTCTGAAATTTCAACTAATAATTCATAGATCTTGTGTCTTAGATGGGACTTGCAGGCATGTGCCCAAGCGGTCATGTTTGCTTTTTCCAAACTACTGGTGTTTTCACCAGAGTTTGGTAATCTTTGGATATTATTATTGTGTTTTAATGACAGTGAATATTGTGGCGAGTTTGATGTGAAACACCTATAGAAAATTATCTGATAGCATTTCTATTGATCTCAGTAGAAGTTGCTTGACCAGCTATGTGACCACTGGAAGCCATCTGCATTCTATTATCTTTGCACACAGTTCCGGAAGCATTGTGTTGAGAGACTGAGGCGTAAATGCCATGTGACTGATGACGCTTTAGCTGCAGGAAAATGATGGCATGTCAACAGTGATTGGCTGATGACCACGAGAACACACACAATATACTTCAGTAGTGACTGAGTTATGATTTCAAAGATAGATGGGAAAAAATAAGATTTTAAGAGTCTCTAAATAGAATCACTAGTGGAGAATCTTCAATATAATGAATATTACAAAATGCATACACTACCATTCAAAATTTTGGGTATTACTGTCAGTAAAGAAAAAAAAAAGTAATTTATAATGTTACAAAAGATTTGTTTTCAAATAAATGATGTTTGTCTATCTATCTATCTATCTATCTATCTATCTATCTATCTGCATATGAGGACTGAAAATTCAGCTTCTATTACAGAAATAAATTACATTTTACAATAAATACACATAGAAATCAGCTATTTTTTAATTCTAATAATATTTCACAATATTCCTGTTTTTACTGCATTTTTACCCAAATAAATGTAGCCTTGGTGAGCATAAGAGACTTTCAGAAACATTAAATGAAACATTTGGATTTTTTTTTTTCCCTAAATTTTTACTAACATAAAATGGGATTAATTTACTTTGTCAATCCACAGCTGCTTCTGAATGGCTGTCAATGCTCTTTGCCCCGATAAAGCATCTACTGGTCTGTCCATGCTAACCAGCCAAACACTGCCATTTTAGTTTGAATGATGCAAAACAAAGTATCATCACACGAAGCTGTCAACAGTCATATGGACATTTATGGCACCACTTTTCCACATGAAAAGAGCAGCTTATAGTTGATGGCAGCACCAGAGTGAGTTGAGGCATTTGCATAAAAGTAGAATGGCATTTTCTTACAAGATGTGTACTTCCATAGCACACAAAGCAGTTCAGATATAAGGTGATCACAGTAAACAGCCATATGCCTGTCTGCTTGGACTCAAATTTCATGTGAGCTCGTCGTGTTTCCATGCATCGTTTCTGTTTCCAAATTAGCGGGCAGCAGATTTAAGTGTCACACATCCATAAATAGTTGAAAGGCCACTTTCACTCAGCTGGCATCCAAGGCATGTTTTGGCTCGTTCAGTGGCTTTTTTTAATTAGCAGTAATTAATGAATGGAAGATATGGAGGCATCTGGCAAGGAAGACAAACTTCTTTTATCACCTTTCAGATGAGAGACAGCCACTGAGTTGAAACCACTTTGACGATGACTGACTGAAATACAGATGAACACTGGAGGGAATTATTGGACGAAGGCTGTTTAGGTGGCTGAAAGTATGTAACATTTGGTTCCAAGGTGCTTTTTAGTTGTCATGATGACTCATCAGCTTAATTGTAGACATATTATAAATGAATGTGTGTTAGTATTTTGTTTTTATATTCATAAAAAGAAGTTAATGGTGTTGTGTCAAATGAAAAATATGACGTGCGTTATTGAACCAATAAAATCAGATTAAGTCTATAAATGAAAACACGATTTGATTGGTTGAGAAGCAGGTAGCCCCGCCCTTCCCCTCATGCTTGCAAACCTCTAATGAGAAAGTCCTACGATAAGTGTAAAACCTGGTTTAAATTCAATCAGCTAGTTTTCTTGTTTGCATGTGACAAATTACATCACGTCAGTCTCAAACGCTGCAGAGACTGAAGCATTTTTTTTGTTGTTGTTGGGTTTTTTTATAGCCAGTGTTTTGTTTTGTACATTCTGAATGAAAATAAACGATCCCACTTTATATTAGGTGGCCTTAACTACTATGTACTTACATTTAAATTAATAATTTGATACAATGCACTTATTGTGTACATACATGTTTTTACCAAGAACATAAAAAGAGGAATTTGTGTCATTAATAACTGTATTAATATTGCACGACAAAGTAAGATTCGATAAAATACAAATGTTTTGTGTATTACTTAACGTGTTTTTTGGCTTTGTTGTTGAGTTTATGAACCAGAAATAACAAACTAAATATTAATAAAAGTTAATTTAACTATATTTCACAAAAATCCCATTCTTCTTGTGCGTATGGTATTTTCCCAGAAATTTAATAACTTATTATCTATATGTCACGGTGCTACTGTGAGGAGCAAAGGAGCATGGAGACGAAGGCGATTCGGGATAACGGTCTTTAATAGTCCGAAACAAGGGGTAACACAGGGTTTGGCAGGAACACACACATAGCACATAATACGGAAGACACTGGACAAAGGAAACAAGGAACAGACAACACTTTAAATACTGAACTAAATGAGGGTAATAGACGAGACACACCTGAACCAAATGACCCAATAAAACAAGGGAGACACTAGGTCACGTAGCACTTTGGGAGGGAAAACACCGCAAAACAGGTCCATATTCTTGACACTATATCATATTGTATTTTTATAGTTTATTAAATTTTAAATATGTAACCGTTATTCCTAATATATTTATCTTTAAATATTTAGTATGTCAGATTTATTTTACATTTCTTTTATATACTGGCAAGAATACGTTTATGAACCCTTTGAAAAAAAAAAGAAAAAGTGTTTTTTGCATTGATTCCTCATAAAATGTGGTCTGATCTTCATTTCACAGTAATAGACAAACAATCTTACAAAACTGATAATGACACAAACACCATTTTTTCCCCCATTCATTTTATTTTCGTAGTATTTTTGATGCTTGCAGTCTGATTTACACAAATTTCACTCTGCATGTGCAATCCTTTTTTAGTAACAGAAAAGAAAACAGTTTGCACTGATAACTGCTATCAGTGCTCTTTGTGAGACAGACAATTTAATAAAGCATTGAATGAGGAATGTTTATGTTGGGATCACTGATTTTTAATGGCAGAATTTTGTGAAAATCTAAGCACAATTTGAGATTTTTTTGGAAAATCTAAAGAAGACACGTGTAAGGTTACTGGGATCATTTACTCAGGAGAAACATTTACAAAGTTTAGACGAAAAAGTCCATTTGGACTTCATTTAGTCTCATTGCTGTTTAGAAGGAACGCTAACACATCTAATTTTTAATTGGTCTCTCTTGGCAGACATGTTTGGAATGAATAATATAGAAAATTGAATGCATAATCATATCAAAATTTGTACACAAAAACAACATACTAAATATAGCACTGCACTTCTATTGGTATAGTCAGATACATGAAAACAACATGTTCCGTGAGTATTTTCATCTCAGATGTCTTGGCTCTTTAATCATAACTAAAATAAAGTTTGACTTTGCCTTTGCACCAGAATAATCAGCATCCACACATGTGAGCCAGCCTACACGTGTTTCCGGCAGGCATAATCGGTTATGTGCGGCTTTTATTCACCAGTGGATGTTTAATTGCACAGAGCAGTTGGCCTGAATTGATAAGAGAAATTATGATAACATTTTATTTTGATGGTCCCTTCTGAGCATTCTGTTGACAATAAGTAACGTTGCACCTACATGTCTACTAACTCTCATTAGAGTATTAATAGACTGTCTGATTAATATCTGTTGTGATGGTCTCCCAACAAACATTCTACTGACTATAAGTAACTCTGCAAGTAGATGTCAACTTATTCTAACCCTAACCCTACCAGTCTACTAATACTCTACTAACACTCTAATGAGAGTTAGTAGATATGTAGGTGCAACGTTCAAAATAAAGTGAAACCAAAAATATTAGTTAGTTTGTACTTGTACTGGGATGTGTTTTTATCTACTGCATGTATGTTGTAGTTATAGTTTAGGGAAATCCCCAAAAGGGATCTCAGGTGCAGTTGGTAATTGGTATAAAACAGTCCAACTCATGGAAATGACTGGCTTATGACATATAATTTGCATGTTTACATGAGCCAGGTCAGACTTATTATGAATAAACTGTCTCCTGAGAGCAGCTGTATGTCAGTCTGTATGCGACTTTTATGCACTGCATTTTAGCTCATATTCACTCATATTTTTGTTTTAACCCAACAAAAATATGTTACGACAACAGTATTTCTGAATATCCTGTTTTTTTTTTTGTTTTTTTTTTAGTTTTTAGTTTTAAATTATGTGAATGTTACAGAAAACATTTACCAGAATGTTCCATTTTACCTTTTTGCAAACATTATGGGAAAATGACTTTTAAATGTTCTCTGAACTATCTGAAATTAGTATTAACATTACAAAAATAACGTCCAATTAAAATGATTCAGAAAATGATGCATAAATAATAATAATAATAATAATAATAATAATAATAATAATAGAGTTAACTGAACAAACCAAAATTTTTGGTTATGTGAACATTAGAGGACACATTAAGGTAGCATCCCATTTTATAATTTTGCAAACTTTATGGAAAGATACTTCTGAATGTTCTCTGAACCATCTGAAATACTGGGGAAAAATGTATATTAATATATGTTTTGTGATAAATGTTATTACCAGATAACTTTAAATGAACAATCTATTAACATTAAAGTAACATTGAAAATGTTATAACCAGATAACTCTGAACAAAATGTTCTATTAACATTACTGGAAGAATGTTCATAACTTTAAGAGAATCTTGCCAGAATATTAACCAAAGTTCTCAGAATGTTGCCTGTTAACTGAGAAGGAGGAAATCTATGAATTTTCAGTCTAAAATGTACTCAAAAAATGCTCAAGCACTTAGAGTCTGCTTGTGTAACTCAGTGAGGAAGTTCCCGATGCGTATCAGAGTCATGTGTCAGTGATCTATTAGGATTACACTTCTATTGGCAGTGTCAGCCCTCCACACCGATTTAGTTCCTAATAAGTCATTTGAGTGACAATCTAATCTTGCATTCAGCTCATTTAAACACTGTCACAGACCCATGAGAGAAGCGTTGGCGATCGTCTTTGATGTCGGGGGTGTAGATGGCCGATAGCCCCTTACCAACATGCCGCAGCTGCTCAATAAGACAGGTTTTTGAAGCAAGTTCAGTCATCTCAGCATTCTCTGCCTTTCTACCACTGAACCTCCCTGGATGTTCACTGGGAGGAAAGATAAGACAGATTCAAAGCCTGCAGCAGCCTCAGGTCTCTGTGTGTGTTCACAAGTGCAAAAAAACATCTGCGGGTGTGTGGGGAGTTCTTGCACATGTTTTCGTGTATGCTTACTTGTTTTCAATCAAGTGCATTTTTTAATAGGCTAAACAGAATGAATAAATGTGAAAAAGAGCTACACTTTAGGATACTTTTAAAAAGAGCACTTATTACAGTAATAATATTCTTCAAAAGAATATAAGTTTGAACTGAATGTACTATAATGTTTTTTGGACACTTAATTGCATGTTTTGTTTTTTTTTTGCAATGAAATGGAAATGTATTATGATTTATTATGATAATATATGTGTATATTGAATGCAGTTAGTTACTTTAGAGTGTTTTTGACCCACTTGAGTAGGACTTAAGTACATATTTATATGTGATTTCATAATTACTTTTATTGTCTTTGAAATATGGTTAAAGGGGTTATGAATTGCCTTTGTTTTTTTATATTGTATAAAGACTCTGAGGTCTATCTATAATGTTATCAGGATTTTTACATCAAAAACCACCATAATTTAGAAGGAATGGATTATTTTCTGTCCTGTTTTTAACCCCACCCATCGGAACGCTCCGTTTGAATAGGCGTGGTGGATTGTAGACTTTGAAGTAAACGCCCACTGCTATGATTGGCCTGTGATTGACTGCTATGATTACATCCTTTACAGATGGACGCTGCTGTAGTTTAGGTTAAAAACGTAAAATAATCTCCTCAAACAATCTGTTTAACAGACAAAGCAATAGTGACCACATAATGGAAACGTAATGTTGTGGCAGTATTGTCATTTAATTTGAAACTAGTATGACATGTATTTAAATATATACAGTGTTGGCCAAAAATATTAGAACACTAGTATTTTCACCAGCTAAAAATGGTTTTCAGTCATGTATTTCTATCTTTTGCTGTAGTGTGTCAATAGGAAATATCAGCTTACATTTCCAAACATTCATTTTGCCATTAATTGTAATAATCCAATAATATTTTTGTCTGACAACAGCCAGTGCTCCACACAGAGATCTGATCTGATCATCATCCAGTCTGTCTGGAATGACATGAAGAAACAGAACAAACAGAGACAGACTAAATCCAATAACAGTACGGTTAAAAGTTTTAGGCACTTGTGTAAAAAAAATGATTTAAAATGAGGATGCTGTCAAAAATAATGTCTTAAATACATTTTCTTGATCAATTAACTTCTGTTAACTAAATGAAATCAACATTTGGTGTGAGCATCCTTTGTGTTTAAAGAAGCTGTTGCCCTAGATCAGTGGTTTTCAATCCTGGTCCTCGGGACCCACTGCTCTGCACATTTTGTGTGTCTCCCTGGTTTAACACACCTGATTCAGATCATCAGCTCATT
>JAFVLL020015122.1:0-10148 GCA_021397915.2 Tor tambroides | reverse complement strand
TAGCGTTCACTAACCCAGCCTCTGGCTCATTAACCCCCCCCCACCACCACCCCTACGCACACGCACCCCACCCCGGCCCAGCGCTGGCCTGCCTGACGGACAGCTCTAGTTAGCGGTCCCTATGAGCACAGGGAGAGAAAGTGGTGAATGACTGGAGCGCAAATGACAGGTGCAGTTAAAATGGTGCGGCGCAGAAAGGCTGCAGGACAGAGCGGCTGGACCGCAGTGAATTTAGCAGCGTGAGACAACTGATGCTTAGTTTGCTTTGTCTTACATTTCTTTTTCTGACAGGAATTAAAGGAAGAGTGAAAGAAAATTTAGTCCCACTTTAGATTAAGTTGTTTTAACTACTATGTACTTACATTTAAATTAAGCATTTGATACAATGCACTTATTTACATGCATGTTTTTGCTTTGTACTTACATTTAAAAAATCCCTGCATGTAATTACATCTGTATTTATTACATTTTTTAATTACATTTTTACACCTTAAACTAACCCATACCACGAAACCTGTCCCTAACCTTCCCTGTATCCCACCTCAGTAGCAGCAAAAGTATTTTGCAATACAATATGAACACAATAAATACACTGTACTTATTTTTGACGCAAGTAAATAGTAGTTAAGGCCACCTAATATAAAGTGGGACTGCAAATGTAAAAAAAAAAAAAGTACTTAGCCAGTGGCATTGCCCTTACGAAAACGAACCATGGTTTTATTATAGTAAAAGTGTAGTAACCATGCCTTTTGGTGTATTGATCGCCATTTGTATAACCACAATTTTACTACAAATACCGTGGTATGGTTAGTGTAGCAAAACCATGGTTAATCTGTGGTTACAGTGGTTTAACTATAGTAACCATGGTTAATTTTTGTTAGGGTGTAGAGTTATCAGATGGTAATGGCATGGTACCGTGTAACTGCTATATTCAAATACCATGCAGTGGGATTCAAAATCGCAAGACCACACTTGAAAATCTCATATTGATTCAATCGTAATTGCAGTGTAAACGCATTCATGCCACCTCTTAGCTGCAATAAATAGCGCAAGTAAATATATCTAAATGCCACTTCAAATGCAGCTTCTGTGCCACCTCTTCAGTGTAAAAATGGGCTGTGCTGATACTGATTTGAGCTATAGTGTCTTATTATTCTAATTGAATTTATTGATTAAATGGAAGAATTTGGCATAAAAGATGATGTATACATTTTAAAAGGTCCCTGGAAATCAATTTAAGCTGGCAATTATCACTTCTTAATGGAAAAGTTCATTTCTGTCACCAACATAAATCAATAAAGTAAAATTTAAGTGGATTGAATTAATTGTGTTGCTATAGCTAATTTTATTACATTTTCATTTCTTCATTGTAGTTGCTTTTAAATATTTATTAGTCTGCCTGACTGTTGTAGAGCAGGTTGTAGAAAACAGAGCCACAGTGTCCATACAATTGTTGTGTGAATGTTTTCATGTTTTGGTGGTCACTTTGCTCAGCTGTGGCTGTGATGTTTTGATTTCACTCCATCTCTCTCTCCAGCAGCTGATTTGCATCTTTCAGCTCACCTCCTCACCCAATCTCTCCTCCACCTTTTTATCTGTGTCTGCCCACCACCTTCAGTCCAGCCTCATGTATAAAGTAATCAGATTTTCCCAGCAGCTCCCGGATAGAAAGAGATGGATATGAGAGAAAGGATGGGAGGGAACGGGGAGAGATGGAGGGGACTTAATAGATCAATTTATGCTGCTCTGGAGAGGGACGGGCCTGGCCAAGACCCTTTCTTTTTCTCTTTCTTTCTTTCTTTCTTTCTTTCTTTCTTTCTTTCTTTCTTTCTTTCTTTCCTTCCACTCATCCATCTCTTCCTCTGACTTTTGCTTTGTCTTTCGCTCAGTCTTCTCTAGTGAAAGTTTGTTGACATGGCTTCCCTCAACAGGCTGTCTTTAAGCTCGGCACACACCGTCTGTTGTCTTTGTGCCATTTCATATGTGCAAATAAACAGCATGCACGAATGTGTAGGTGAGATGTGCCGTGGCTAAACGCACACGTACACGCACACACACAAATGCATTTTCAAGCTGCGCATTGATGCCACCATTATTCTGAACTTTCCTCAAACGCACTTGAATATTTTTCTGCGAGAAGGTGAACAGTACCATTATCATTCACGCCACCCCCAGCGTTCATTATCCATAGCCTGCCTTCAATGCCGGGCCTATCTGATGATTATTAAAAGGATTATCAATGGCAGAGTTATAATTAGCGGTAATGGAAGGCGAGCAGTTGCTTCTGCCATAGTAATTATTGATGCAGATCAGAGGGGATTAAACTTCATAATGTAGAGATTGCTCTGAGGCAAAGTGACGTGGTGCTTTCTGATCTTTTGGAATTTGCTGAGTTCTCTGAGAAATATAGCAGAGAATTGCAAAGCCTCTCTTTGTCTTTATCTCCACTTGACTATTTGAGCTTGTGAGATTTCAGCAGGCAGACAGCTTGTCTTCAGGCCAGCGACAAGCACGGCGAAACCACTCACCGCCGGGCCCTTTCTCATCAGAGAGAATACTTGAATGGCAAATTACTTTACACTCAAACACGTTCTGCCAGGCCTATCGGCAGAGAAGACGTTTTTAAAGCATCGCCAATTCCTGACCAGATTAGTGTTGGGTTTTTTGTTGTTGTTTTGCTTCTTTTTTGGTTCTTCGGATGTGTCGGTCGGACATCTGGTTGTTTATTAATATCAAAGCATTGCTATATCACCAATTCACACTGATCTGCAGATTTTACCATCAAATCATTCTTTCTGCTTTTCCTGCAATCCCACCATGCAGAAATCAGGCATTCAAAGAGTGCTGTGTGTGACATTGTTGAGATCTCTTTTGAAGGGGATGCACGTGAGTCTTTTTTCTCAGATGAAAAATATGAGAACGAAGAAGATGAAGTGTGTAATTTCTTCACCAAACACAATTGCAAAAATAATGACTGTTTTCAAATAACTTTCCAAGCGTTTCCTTTGACTGCCATTGGTCAAACACAAAGATAGTCTCGCTATTCAAACTACTTACTACTGCTGTGTGGGACTGGTTTGGCACATATACATATTTTTTTAAGTTAAGGTAAAAAGAAAAAAAATACTCTATCGATCTATATTTTTATACATAGTAATTACATTGTAATGTATTTGTAAATGAATTAATGCATAAAACCAGAAAGAACGTCCATTCATTGACACTTTCCGAGGAAATTAAATATGGTTTATACTTATAGTTGATATTTAATACTCTGTGTATTAAGCTGGGATAAAAGCATACAAAAAAATAACACACTTTAGCAAAAGTCTCTATTTGTGCTCAGTAGGAGAAATAACTGAGATATAATGGACACCTTACTCCATAACCCGTTTTCACAAAGCTCACAGTAGCTTACGCTCAACAATATGACCTCTCTTCTCTGCGGCTTCTTGACTGACAGGATGAGTATTTGTAGATTTGGGCTAGTGGTCAAGCAAAGCTTATTTTAAATACATTGAGGGCACGGAGGAACATCTGTTCCTATCAGCAGCGTCTAACTGCATTCTAGGCCCTGCCTGTGTTATTCATGCAAAATTTAGATGACAAGCCCAGCCGAAGAGCTGCTGTGGAGGCCCGTGTGCACGCGGGTCTGTGAGCTATGCTGAGGCTGGGTATCTAGTATCTGATTTCTTGCGCGTCAGAGTGATGGACGTCGAGCGTCTCACTCTCTCTACACGCTCACAGACTGATGGTGGCACAGTGAGTGTATTCACAGGCAGTCAGTCTCTATTGCAGCTGTGTCATATGGTACGGAGGAGATATTTTTGCTCTTAAGTGCTTTCTTATGTGAGAGATGTGACCAATATGTCAGTGATAATGTTTGATTAAGGATTCCTGGGGGGCAAAAAAATCACTTTTATATAGTGCTTTATTAATTGCACAGAATTTGATGCATGCAGATGATTACCTTAGATATGATGAGGATCTAAACATGTCCTGATGGACATATTTTACAGTGTGACTGACAAACACCTATTATACATATTACATTCGCTGCATTATAATAGCATAGTGTCATTGTTGATTATTTCACAAGTGCAATAATTAGCTCAAAGTTGTTTCCATCTTCCTGTTGATTCATGCCAATAGATTGAGACCAGTGAGCGAATATTTGCTTGTCTGATCAATCTCAGCAAGCAGCTTAGTGTGGTTGAAAAACAATGAAAAGGGTTTTTAAAAGACATCTCTTAGGTTCACTAAGGTAAAAAAACTGTAAAAACTGTTATTTTGTGAAATATATTATTGCAATTTAAAAGAATAGTTTTCTATTTCAATATATTTTGAATGTAATTTATTCTTGAGTTTTCAGCATCATTGCTCCAGTCTTCAGTGCTGCTATGATCCTTAGAAATCATTAGAAATCTTTATAATATGCTGATCTGCTGTTCAAGAAACATTTCTGATTATCAGTGTTGAATACAGTTGTGCTGCTTAATATTTTGTGTAAACCATGATACTTTTTTATTTTCAGAATTTTTTATGGATAAAAAGTTCAAAAGAACACCATTTATTGAAAACAAACACACACACACACACACACACACACACACACACACACACACACACACACAGAGATATAATTTAATTAAAATTTTTAAGGATTCTTTTTTACTTCATTATTTTATCAGGACAGTTGTATCACCCTGTAAATTTAGATGTTATGCTCCCCAAAATATTGTGCATTCAGGTCATTGTATGTATGAACTTTAATGCATTCTTGGATAAATTAATAGATTTGTTCAGTAGATTTACTGGTCACACTTTATATTAAGTGGCCTTAACTGCTATGTACTTGCATCAAAAAATAAGTACAATGTACTTATTGTGTTCATACTGTATTGCAAAACACTTTTGCTGCTATTGAGGTGGGATACGGGTAAGGTTACGGGCAGGTTTGGTGGTATGGGTCGGTTTAAGGGTGGGTTAAGGTGTAAGGAATGGGTCAACAGTGTAATTATAATTGTAATTATAGAAATTAATTATAGATGTAATTACATATAGGTATTTTAAAAATTATTAGTACAATGTAAAAACATGCATGTACACAATAAGTGCATTGTACCAAATGATTAATTTAAATGTAAGTACACAGTAGTTAAGGCCACCTAATATAAAGTGGGACCGATGTACTTCTTTTATTGTGCTTTATTGACTGCACACAGTTTACTGCATGCACGTGATTACCAGAGATATGAGTATCTAAGCATGTCCTGATGAATATTTTTTATTCGTATTACACATATTACATTTCATGCATTATAATAGCACAGTGTCATTGTTGATTATTTCACAAGCACAGTAATTAACTCAAAATTGTTTCCTTCCTGTTGATTTATGCCAATAAGTTGAGACCAACGCCATTCTGATCCATCTCAGCCAGCTATTCTGAGGTTTAGCGGCACCTCTTCCCCTTTCAATGCTAATCTGAATAACATCAAGCTTAGTGTGGTTGGAAAAGAGCAGAACGCCGCTCAAAAATAACCCACTTTTCCCAAACACGGTTTCATATTCAGTAATTTTGTTCCTTTTTGTTTGTACTGGATGTTGCGGGAACACATACTATGCGTGTTTGTCTATTCCAGCTCTGTACGCGTGTGTGTTTTTCTCATTGGTTTGCTATTTCGCTTGCTTACTCCACTATTGTTTTTAAAGACCCCCAGCCTTCATTCATTCAAAGCCGTCGCTTGTTTTTGACAGACTTCTGTCTTCCGTCAACCCCGTTGCTGTAGCTCTGCGCCCCTAAAAACAAAGCTGCTGCTTGCTAAACAAACCCCTGTATGTCTGCTCGCTCGCTCACAGAATGCCACGCATGTGGCGGCCTGCTTGATATCGCTCCCAGTAGTCCACATTCACTGCTGTTGGGCTGGCATTGACTGCCGAGTTACAAAGATGAGAGACAGAGAAAGCATGCACCTGCTGGCAAAACATTTGCGCGTCTCGTAGCCTGGGCGAATTCACCGTACCTGTTGTAAACCATTAGGGGATGCTGCAGTCTTTCCACGGCCGAGTCTGGAACGACATCCCGTTCTGGATATTCTGGCTGCACGCCGCTGATGACCCTACTCATTTGCTCTAAATGCCTGGATTGCAGGAACATTAGGAATTGTTCACATGCGAAGGCTGTTGTCTATTGCAAGCAGGCTATTATGATAAGCAGACGTAATGGCTGTTGTAATTTTTCATCAAACTGCTCCAATATGAGCGGGGAACGGGCGGCTTATGAGGCCGGTCACGCAAAAAGCAGATGCGCCATAATGATGCTTCTATAATAACTTAAGAGAATGGCCTCATTTCCCCGTGCGTTTTTCTTTTCTAAGTGATGTGGCACCATCTTTGAATCTCTCTCACCTCCCAAACATAACTTATTTAGAAATAAAGCCAAGTGGCATTAATAACGCGTTAAGAGGGATGGAAATTTGTCTTGGAAATGTTTGAAGGATTGCTGCCAGGAGGGCTGGGAATTAAAATGGCCTCTGGTGCGGCACCATTGGACGGAGAGAGAGAGAGAGAGACGAGAGGAATATTTCAAATAAGAATAATGTCATCATGGAACAATTTTCAACCCTATAAGGCCATAACACATACACACACACACACACACACACACACACAGATCTCCTAGGCCTTCAAATGACACAATATAAATGCCCTGTCCCTCACGCCCGGCAGATGATGTCTGATATTCCATCCTTGTCGTTTTATTAAAGATTTAAACAGTTTTGCATCTCAAACAAATACTCGCCGGCCGATTGCCCTGACACCGGCAGCCTCCCTTCGTCACCGCACAACCTGGGAACGGAAACGGGGAGGGAGGGAGGATGGGAGGGAGGAGGGATGGAGAGGGGGCGAGGCGCTATATTATATTTCCAAGTGTGTATTTAATAAATGTAAAGAATACATTATTTTATATTATCAGTGCTAAAGGGCCCCAGTGTTAGATTTAGAGGAATATGACTCCTGTCAGATGAATGGGAAGATGGGAATAAAACGGATGCGGTGATGAGCGGGAGAAGCTGAATCTCATGACATTACCATTATGAGTCCTGCGACTATTAGCATGCGCCGAGGCTGTTCTTCACAATGTGATCTCTCCTTATTAGTATTAATAATAATGAGAATATTCTGCTTTAATATATCTGTATGTTCAAGCTCATATTAACTGCTTTTGTGAGGGAATGAAAAGATGACTTCTAATGACATCCACGCTTTTATTTCTCTGCCTTTCATCTCCAGTCTTTCAGCAACGACTTTATCGCTCTTGTCTTCGTGTCATTGTTTTATCAGCCGCCTTCGCCTCATTTCATCTCTCCGTCTCCTACTTTCTTTCTCTCTCGGCTCTCGATTCACCCTAAATCGGTTACATTTATGACACGAGTCTCTGTGTTTGTAAGAAATATTTTTATTTATGCATTATTCGTCGCCTTTCTTTCTTTCGAGAGCGTCTTTCGTTCACCCCTCCCACCCGTGTGCTCAGATGGCGTTATCAATATCCATGTCACCGGTCTGACACCGCCCATGCCGTATCAATAAACATTTTACAAAGTCCGATTTTGCTGCATCTGAATTATTTATCGTGCGTGATAAGGCTCTATATTTTGTCGAAACCCAATCCTAAGTGGGGGATCTGGTTGCTTGTATGTTTGTCTTGGATCTTTAAAAGCAGCATCCAGAAGGGGTTGGAATCGACCAATTTGGCCTGCTCTGGCACAGCCGTGAGGGAAGAGGCAGCGCTGGAATGATGGCAGAGGGCTGTCAGACCCAGCGACTCCCCCAAACTGGCAGTGACGTTCTGGGTTTGTCTCAAACTCAAAGGCCTGTCGGCCTATTGGAGGCGTCAGGCTGCAGTTCCACGCGGCCTGCCGCCGCACCGAAGAATGTGCCATCTGCAATGACTGATCATGTCAACCCATCCGCGATCCCTTTGTCAGGCCGTGCTGAAGTCTGACAAACACGGGGGTCACAGCCGACAAACAGATCCTGAATTTTTAATATCCACACAGCTACACCTTTAAGGAATTGCTTCACTCAGGTGCAACGGCCAGCAGAGGCTCTCTAATGGTGATGATCATTATAAAGAACAATGTGAGTGACTGTTGGTCCAATTTTCCAATCGACGATAAACAATAAACATCTCGAGACTCTCGTAGCCATGGTGCAAACACGATTAAAGACTTCGTTCCTCGCTCTCATAACTCCAGCTCGTCCCAGATTGTAGAGAGAACACTTAGCAGATAGGGCATGATTGCAGAAGCTGTGCTTTTGTTCGAGTAAATCGAGGACGATCTTAGCGTGGCGAAAAAACTGTTGAATACATTAGCGCTGAATGCTGGAGGGGGACGCTCTTCAGCGCTACAGCTTAAGTGCTACTGTTGCAAACCCAATCACTTTGGCACACAGTTGGAGGGCCGCTGTGGCAGTTTTTGAAACTAGCATTCAGTCAACACTTTTCAAATATCCCCTCATTCTTTTAAACACTGCACATAATACTTTTTTGACTTATGCTGCTTGTTCCACTTTAGGTCTGAAACTTTTTTTTTTGGCCACATGAAACCAAAGTTTGCTCAGCCTGACTGGATTTTTTTATTTATTTTGCATTTTTATTATTTGCTCTTTTTTTTATTTTACCGTTATTAAACTAGAAAAGTCAATTAACAACATGAAAGAAGGAAAAACGCATGCATTTGAATTAGCTCATTAGAGAGAAGTGTGCTTAATTGTATTAACTGTGCACTTGTAGTGTAATTCAACTCTTAAAATTACATTTGTTAAGAAACTGTATTTGCAGATAATGTAAATATGAATAAAATAAAAGGTCAGTTAAGTGTACTTAAAGAAAGTTTCTTTTAAAAAGTGCACTTTGTAATAATGTCTAAAAGTTTTACTTAATTGCAATTGACATGCAATTGTGTCCAAAAACATTCATTTTGCACTTAGGTATATTATTTCTATAATAAGTACTCCCCTTAAAGGTATGCTAAAGTGTACTTTTTTTTTCTAAATTGTAATTCTGTCCAACTTGAATTAATATGCTAAAATATTCAGCTGAAAAAAATAAAATTTTTGTTGGATGTGAAATTAAAGCTGTCTAATGTGATGTGAATATTTCAGAGGTAAGTGCCAGGTCCCTTCTTAATTCATGTTCATTAAGGAATCAGTATCAAGAAATCTGATTGATATTGATATTGTTCGACTCACGGAATAATCACATTTTGAATCTTAAAATAATAAGATTGTGCTCTTTTCCTCAATTTGTTTATGAAAGAGAGCTTCTGCTTGCCTTATTAGTCATATAATATCAGTTTCTGCCATTTCAGGTGGTGTTGCAAAATAAAACCACTGTTTCGGTATCTAGCTGGTGCTATGTATAAGAAAATATTTTCCTAAACAATGACAATGATTACACCAGTTACGTGAGACCACTGCAGCCTTTAGAACGCAAAATAAATAGCTTCTTCTCAAAAGCCGTTGATTTGATGTCGATTTGAAGGCGAAGTGATTGTCTGAAAAACATACAATTTTCACAAGCTCTGCGGTTTTTACAGGCAGGAAAAGGGGACAAAGGGGCCCGACGCCCAGCCAACAATTGGGCAATAAAGAGTCAAGTAGTTGTTGTCAAGGCTCACTCGTCCTCTTTGTGTTAGAAACACAAGTGGAGACCGCATCATGAACTTCTCATCGGAGTTAGGAGTGCGAGCGTGTTCGTGTGTTGTTTGGCAGCGGAGGCAGCTAGTGTTCATTAGCACTGCTAGAATGCCTTGAGGCATGTTGAGAAGGGGAGGCCGAGGGGAGGGGGGTGCGGTTTGTATGGAAATTGACCAGTGTGCTGTAACTGTTCGCCTGGCGCAAGCCTTTGAAGTGGAGCTGTTCAACACTGCCGCTGTCTTTGTTCTTGGTAATTGCCTAAATGATCTCAGTGGAGTGCGGGGCCACGCTACAACTGAACTAATCCAAGGCCTGCCCAATAATTTGACAGAGAGCCCTCATCTCATCGCGCCCCCTTTCCAAATGACTCCACCGACCACCATTCTGTTTAGCGTCTTTATTAGCCCATCCGAGAAGAAAAGGGGGGGGGGGGGGGGGGGGGG
>JAFVLL020015120.1:70383-81261 GCA_021397915.2 Tor tambroides | reverse complement strand
CTGAGGGTCTTCGTGCTCTAGAACTGGCTGGAAGATCAACAAGACATCATGACAATGAATTGGCCACATTTGTTGTTGGTCTTGGAAATCTGACACTGATCAACATCTTTGGAGAAAACCCATCTGAGATGCAGGACATTCTTCAGATTGTTGTTCAGGCCTTCATGAGGATGAAGAAGGTCAGACTGAATCCCAGCTGTGTGTTTGTGCATCAGAACGTTTCAGACGTCACAGCTGGAGAGAAAAACATGGAGGGAAGGAGACGACTGCAGGAGAAACTGGATGAGATGACAAAACTTGCTGCTAAAGAAGAAGTCTATGATGCAGAACGTTTCAGTGATGTCATTAGATTTGATGTTCAGAATGATGTGAAGTATTTTGCTCAGCTCTGGGAGGGCAGCCCACCCATGGCACCACCAAACCCAAACTACTGTGAGAACATTCAAGAACTGAAGGAAACTATTATGTCTCATGCCTCAAAATCACATGGGACGAGACTGAAAGACTTAAAAGTTTGTATTAAAGATCTCTGGGAGGCTTTACTGAATGAACGATTTGTCTTCAGCTTCAGAAATTCTCTGGAGATTTCAGCCTACAGGAAACTGGAGACTGAATACAGCAAGTGGTCCTGGAGGCTTTGCAGTGCTATGCTGGAAACTGAGAACAAATTACACAACAAAATAGAAAATGAAGCCATTCACGAGGTTAAAGAAACCGATCTTCACAGAAAGTTGTACAAGACAAGTGAAGAAGTGAAAAAATCAGTATCAGAATTCTTTGAGAAAGATGCAGATGCAAATATACTGATTCAGTGGAAAACATCATTTGACATTAAAATCAAAGAGCTACAGGAAAGCATTGTAAGAGAAACAAAGAGGAAATTAAATGAGATTCTTAAGCAGCGAGACCTGAAGAAAGAGATTGATGCTCAGAGGACAAAACATGAAAACACTCTCTTTGAAAAGAGCAAAGAACTCGCCTTAAAACACAAAGACAACGCAAATGATGAAGAAACACTAAAGAAAGAGTTTGATTTGTTTTGGAAAGAGTGGATGAAGATAATCAGCAGAGACACCCCAACAATCAGAGACATTGACATAATGAGAGATATGAGAGAGATCCTCGGTGACATCTATGAGAGTATTAATGCAGCCCACCGGAAGGACAGCAGGGATATTTTATCTGTGCAGAGTTATTCAGATTATGTACAGTTAAAGAAATCAAGCAAATTTTTCACAAAAGCCTGCAGATCAGTTCAACAAATGCTGGGTTACGGTCTCTCTGAGGAGGAAGCCCAGATAAGATCATTAGTCAATGATGTTGTTCAGCAGACAGACAAAATGATTCAGTCATTTAACATTTCAGAGATGGGCTACAACATCAGCTACATTCAACAACTCATAGATTAAATCAAAGCAAGGGTAACTGAACATCAAGAAGGACCAGTTAAATATGTGCTCATGAATGAATTCTTCATGGATTTGGTTATTTCCATCTGTAAGAGAGCAAATAAGATGATCACTGACCAACACAGAATGTTCAGAGAGGCCAATGATCCTGAAATATATGTTAAGACAAAGAAAAAGCTTTCCTGTAGCTCAAATAGTAGAGCATGGCGTTAGCAACGCCAAGGTCATGAGTTTGATTCCCAGGGAAAGCAAGAGCTAATAAAAATGTTAAACTGTATCTTGATTGCAATGTAAGTTGCTTTGGATAAAAGTGTCTGCTAAATGTAAAGAAAGAAGAGTATTACAGCATTTTCCAGAAATACTGTCATGGGGCAAAATCATCTGCCATTTTTGGTGAGATCATCTGTCAGAAACTCAAAGAGCCATTGAACAGAGTGTGTACAAGAAGACTGCCAGAGAGTTAGCAAATGATATAAGAACAGTCTGTCCATCACTGATTGGAAACAGGTCCAATCTTGAGAAGCACATCCTGAAGAAACTGGCAGAAGAGGAAGATTTTGACAAATACATGGACTACATTCATAATACCAGAGATCACTTCAGTGATTTCATAAGAGATGAAGTCAGTCACTACATCACTGATAAGTTCAGTGTCAGTGTTTTACCCAAGATGAAGAGGAACATTAAACTCCTGGAGCAGAAGATCATGGAAGCAGCACATGAATCTACTGAACATGTTCAAGAGAACAGAGGAGATGCTGGTTTGTGGTTGAAGAGATTCACACAGCAGCTCTCAGATGAGCTGATCTTCTCTGAAAAAGACCTCAGTGGAGTCAATCATGATGATGTTGATGATTTCAAACTGCTAGAAGATGTGATAAAGAATGAATTTCCTTCTATAATGTTAGACATCAGCAGTAGATTCAACACAAATACTTTTCCAGCAAAACTGGACCTCAAGTTCAGGCCAGATGAGCTTCTGATTGATGACTTATGTCAGTGCTGTTGGGATCAGTGTCCATTCTGTGGAGCCATCTGCACCAACACCATAGTAAACCATGATGAAGATCACAGTGCTGTTTTCCATGGAGTGAGAGGAGTAAAAGGAAACGAGTTCAAGGATACAACAAACTTGTCTGTTTGGATCTGCACAACATCAATGGCAAGCACTGATCGATATTTTTATCTCAGTGCCGAGGATAAAACTTTCCTATACAGTGAATTCAGAAAAGCAAAAGGAGATTTTGCTAAGTGGAGCACCACCCCTGATCTCTCTGAACTGCCCTACTGGAAGTGGTTTGTGTGCAAATTCCAGAAAGATGGTTTGATGGAAGACATTTGATGGTTGTGGTAAGATCCCACCTGAATGGAGAAAACACACAAAACAGGATGCTATGGAGAGTTTGAATAATAAATACAACCAATTTAACAAGTAGTAATTTTGTTGAGGTCTATAGATCTATCATATGTGATATAGAGAACACAGATTGAAATGATTTTGTTCCTGAGTTGACTTCTGAAATCATTTAAACTTCAGCATTAGTGCAGTGGTTTAGTCTCCTTTGTCTTGCCCATTTCAAATGCAAAAGCATTGAAATATAACTATCATACACTGATAAAAATGATTTGTTTTGGTGAAGTAAATACTACATAAAAACAAATGTAATTTCTACATTAAATAATTTAGTTCAGGCAAAAAATAATTTCTATATTAGTACTCAATTTAAGCTTGTAGAAATTAAAGTTTGAACTTATAAGTATATTTTACTTGGAATTGTTTGTTATGTTTACAAGGATTCTTTAAGTAAATATCAAAGTCATGATCCCGTTGTTCCCATCATGCACTTGGGCATGAATAAGTAATAAGGTTAACTTTTTTTCTGTTTACGAGATGTATTTAAACTGTATTATGGTTGCTTGCAATTTGATGGTTCTACTCAAAATGACCCATTCATACTCAAACACTATCCACTGATTGTCACCGTCATTGTGTATGGTGTACCAAGCACTGAGGTCTCTGTGTTCAATTGGGTAGTATTTCTATTGAGTGGATATATTATCTTAAAAGGATAAAAAGTTGTCTATTTACTTACATATTTGTGAGTGAATCACTTGCTTTAATAGTGTGGTTGTTTTCCAGTTCTACATCGATTGAGTAAATTTTAGAAGCCATGACTGAGTGAAATGTACTTTTAAGTATTGCAGATTCAACTTCATTCATAACAGATAAATTTGTTGTTTCTGTTATTGGAGAATAGGAAAGAGGTTTCCACAGCTTAACAGAGCTGCTCACACTTACATGTGACCCAAAAACTAAAAAAAGAAAAGAACATGTTTGTTTGGAAACCAGTTACAATTGTAAAGGTATTTAAATTTGTATTTAAATTTAAGAATTTTTTTTTTTTTTTAACATTTGAGCAAATTTTCAATTATGTTAGTACTAACTGGCTTACATAATTCTATTACTATCTAAATTTGTATTTGGGTTTATGCATAAACACACCCAGTCACAGCTATTTCACGACTTGATGTCACTTTTTCCTTTTAACAATGTGAAGCGCTCACACACTATTTTTGGCCTTCATAAACAATTGTTTTTACATAAACAACTGGAAGGAGATGCACTGTAACTCTAAACTCAATTGTGTATTTCAGATGCATCACATCCTACAACCTCATCATCTGCAGAGAGAAACTGACACTCATTCATACCAAAATACACACAATCATAAATTTAAAGCATCACTGAGGATTGTGAAAATACAGTATTTTACTGGAACTTGGTGTTCATTTTACTATTTTCAGTTTCTGTTTTGTTTTTCTTCTTTAAGTATTTATGTTCAATGTCCATTATCATTTATTAATGTATTCTGCTGATAACTGTTGTTAGAACAGTCATTTTGCTACAATGTTATAAAAAATAAAATAAAAGTATCTAATTGACACATCATGTCTTTGTTGTTGCTGTTGTTATGTAAAACCCTAATAGACAATACAAGACCAGACATAGAGGGGTAAAAAAAAAAAAAGTATATATATATACAAATAATATTAATAATACTATATTGATTATATTAATATGAATTATATTAATATGCTAATTAAAATGAAACTCTAATCATTAAAAAGGTGCTATATAGTATTGTCAAAGCATGGTTCTTAATGGAGCCCTATAAAAGGGTTCTGTTTAGCACCAAAAAGGGTTCTGCCATTGTTACCAAGCCAAAAGTTAAAAAGTTGTTTGAAAGTTTAAAAAAAAAAAAAAAAAAAGTATTTGATAAGGCATTTTAAGGTATAATTGATTTTTTTTTTTTCAGTATAACATTAAAATGTAACAGTGGTGCATGTGTAAATTGATTTTCTGATAAAAAGACAAACTAATAAAATTAATGGTTTATTTGAAAGGTTCAGTTTCATTTTCAGTTTCAGTTTCAGTTTCATTTGGTACATAAACATCACTATTTCCTGTTAATGACCCATGTTTGTATTTTGTGCATAATTGCTATTAGCATTATCATAACATTAATATATAACATTATCAGAGGTTTAAAGAGATTTGCAATAAGTTTCAAAGTAGAATTAAATATTTCTTTGCTGGTTTTGACAAGGCTTTATAAGAGAACTGTTAAGTATCACATTTGACCTGAACGCTTTATAAATTGTACATCTGAGACCTTTTTTAAAATATTTCATTGACCTGAATTGTAAATGTTACGTTTTATGACTAAAAGCTCTCTAGACAGTGGTATAACGAGAGACCCCTGGACAGGAGCGGAACGGAGACGGGACGCTGGGAAAGACGCTCAGGAACACAGGTGAATGAGGAGGTGTGGTGCTTGTGGGTATCTGTCTCCTCCGACGGCGTGGCACGTAACGGAAGTTCAGCGGAGGTTTGACGGCGCGAACAGAGCCACCTGCTTCCTCGGACGAGTCGGACTCGGAAGATTCAGTGGATTCGCTGGAAGAGGTGGGAATGGTGGAGTCTGATGCTGGGTGTGATCCAGGTCCTGCAGGGATAGCCTGATACACGGGGTCGGCTAGCTGAGGTGTTACTGCTCCAACATCTGGGAATGAGGGCTTATGGATATGAGGAGTATGAGTTTTGTGGGTTGTAGTTTTGGAAAACTTGTCCCCTTGTTGTGTCGGAGTGACAACATGCACCTGCGAATCAGTGACAATGTGCTGAGTAACATCCTCGTAAAAACTAACATGCAGCGCAAGCAGTGTAGTCTGATTATGAAACAAATAACTCTTATGAGTAAAGACACTCGCTAAGACACATTTCTCAGTACTTTGAACACTTTTTTAAAAAACTCTTCACAAAGTTTGCCTTACCAACTTTCAGCAGTGAATTTCACATCCAAAATGCACTAATTACTAGCAAAGGTTGTCATCCAACAAACACACTAACAAAACTAAGAAACACTAACAACAGGTGAAATTCTTTCATGAAATGTCTTTACAAAACAAGAATGAAAGCTTTGTATAATACAGCACAAAACTTATTCCTCTTGCAAGTTTCCCCTGTTGTAAAGATGGTAATGAAACTGAAAGACTTTCACCTGTGTAGGTGTTCGGCTTCATCTGACAGTTTGATAGCATTTAATTTTTTAGATTTGGTAGATATTTATTACTACTGGTATTACTGTCTTATTCAGCTTTGTATTCAGTTTAACACTATTGGGGGAAAAAATACTGTATTTGGCCTGTAGGTATATAGAGTTTTGGCATTGTCTGTGTCTGAGAAAAGATTTCATGCAATTTGAAAGATGTAGTCATTGAATGTGTTTTGTGCCAAAGCAATGGAAATTGAGCCACAGTTTAGCCACACAGATGCTGTTGTGCTTATTGTGTGAAGAGGTCTGAAGCGTATTGAGAAATGGGTCCTAGTGATTGGTAAAAACAAAACAAAACAAAACAAAAAAAACTGTAATGTGGTGAGATAAAAATACAATGTACTGTACACCAATATAAAGGAAAAAAAATTAATTGTATGTTAAGACTTTTTTAGGAGTTGTCCTTGTTGGCTTCACGCAAAAAGCAAACATATATCACAAGCAGTGTAGTCTGATTATGAAACAACTGACTCTTACGAGAAGGGTGTAAAGAGTGGATGTCGACTCACATTATTATTATTATTATTATTATTATTATTATTTTAAGATGGTTTTTCAACATCTTTTTTCTACAATGGCATTTTAGTGCCACGTTAAAAAATAAAATAAAAAATCTAAGATTATGAGATTAAAGTCATAATATTTCGAGAATAAAGTCGAAATTACAAGAATGAAGTCGAAATACTACGAGAATAAAGTAGAAATATTTTGAGAATAAAGTCGAAATATTACGAGAATAAAGTCAAAATGTTTCGAGAATAAAGTCAAAATACTACGAGAATAAAGTCAAAATATTCCGAGAATAAAGTCGAAATGCTACGAGAATAAAGTTGAAATACTACAAGAATAAAGTTGAAATACTACGAGAATAAAGTCAAAATCCTACGAGAATAAAGTCGAAATATTACGAGAATAAAGTCGAAATATTACGAGAATGAAGTCGAAATACTACGAGAATAAAGTCGAAATATTTTGAGAATAAAGTCAAAATATTACGAGAATAAAGTTGAAATACTACGAGAATAAAGTCAAAATACTACGAGAATAAAGTCGAAATACTACGAGAATAAAGTCGAAATACTACAAGAATAAAGTCAAAATATTCCGAGAATAAAGTTGAAATACTACGAGAATAAAGTTGAAATATTACGAGAATAAAGTCAAAATGTTTCGAGAATAAAGTCAAAATACTTCGAGAATAAAGTCAAAATACTATGAGAATAAAGTCAAAATATTCCGAGAATAAAGTCGAAATATTACAAGAATAAAGTCGAAATACTACGAGAATAAAGTTGAAATACTACAAGAATAAAGTCAAAATATTCCGAGAATAAAGTCAAAATACTATGAGAATAAAGTCAAAATATTCCGAGAATAAAGTCGAAATATTACGAGCATAAAGTCGAAATACTACGAGAATAAAGTTGAAATATTTTGAGAATAAAGTCGAAATATTTTGAGAATAAAGTCGAAATACTACGAGAATAAAGTAGAAATATTTTGAGAATAAAGTCGAAATATTACGAGAATAAAGTCGAAATATTACGAGAATAAAGTCAAAATACTACGAGAATAAAGTAGAAATATTTTGAGAATAAAGTCGAAATATTACGAGAATAAAGTTGAAATACTACGAGAATAAAGTCGAAATACTACGAGAATAAAGTCGAAATACTACGAGAATAAAGTCGAAATATTACGAGAATAAAGTCGAAAAACTACGAGAATAAAGTCGAAATACTACAAGAATAAAGTCAAAATATTCCGAGAATAAAGTTGAAATACTACGAGAATAAAGTCAAAATACTACGAGAATAAAGTCGAAATACTACGAGAATAAAGTCGAAATATTTTGAGAATAAAGTCGAAATATTACGAGAAAAAAGTCAAAATACTACGAGAATAAAGTCAAAATACTACGAGAATAAAGTCGAAATATTTTGAGAATAAAGTCGAAATATTACGAGAATAAAGTCAAAATGTTTCGAGAATAAAGTCAAAATACTACGAGAATAAAGTCAAAATACTACGAGAATAAAGTCGAAATATTTTGAGAATAAAGTCGAAATATTACGAGAATAATGTCAAAATGTTTCGAGAATAAAGTCAAAATGCTACGAGATTAAAGTCTAAATGTTTCGAGAATAAAGTTGAAATACTACGAGAATAAAGTCAAAATACTACGAGAATAAAGTCGAAATGTTTAAAGAATAAAATCAAAATATTACGAGAATAAAGTCAAAATGTGACAAGAATAAAGCCGAAATACTACAAGAATAAAGTCGAAATGTTTCAAGAATAAAGTCGAAATGTTTCGAGAATTTAAATCTTAGAAATTAAAGTTATAATATTTTGAGAGTATAGCCTATTGCGTATGCAAATGGCCTGGATTGAGAGCACCGGGAGAAGTTGCCAGGCCACCGGATTTTAGGCCTATTTGAATATTGTTGTGTCCGAGCGGCCGCATCATCTTACTGGGATGAGGAAGAGTCAATTTTAAGGACTCGTGGAAACAGCTTAATATCAAGAATATGATATTTACTAATAGATTGAACAGGAACAACTTAACATCAGCTCACACACTCAATCGACATACCTTTGGGGCGTGCTGTAGCTCTCTTATTTAACCCTTTTTTAATACACTATAAATATATGTAGGATTATTAGCAGAAATCATATGTGTCATACTGGCTGGGACAGTATGTTTGGAAATAATATTTCATGTCTTCCACTGCATTCGTTATTTGTAGTGCGCCAGCCGCCCAATAGCGATAAAATTTGTGCTTTTGGTACTTTTAATATAAAACAAAGTCTCAGCTTTCAAAATCAGTTTTGTAGCGAAACACAAATTAGGCCTATGTGCATGTTGTCTCATAAACCACTATACCATGTATATGAAATCAATGTTGAACACTCACGAATCACCTTTCTTACTGATAATTAAAACACTATGGTGGTGTTCATGTGTGTTAATTTTGTAAATATGATTAATCTGACATGATTTGAAGACAACATGAGACAAGGACAAAAGAAGAAAGACTAGACATAAGGAAGGAGCTAAAACAGGCCATTTTTAGTCTTTCTATTTAGACTTTTCTAGAGCAAGGATATACTGTAAGTGCACAGGGAGATTCAGATCAACTCTGTTAGGTTTGGCTCAGTTTCCTTCTGTTACATTGAGGTGTTGATTTACCTCAGTCATCTGGCTTTTAGAGCTGGAAAGTTCTCGCTTTCCAGCGTGTGACCTGGAGAAAAAGCCTGACAAACAAATATGGATATTTAGGGTACCTGTGGGCGAAATATTTCACAGGACACCTTCACATTTTGCTGGCCATGACCAAGAACCTCCCCGACACAGAACCCAACAGGCTGAAATGAAAACAGACAGACCAAATAACCACACTACAGAAAGCAGACAGTTTGGCAAATTAGGCAATACTTCATCAAATAAAATCTTTTTATGGTGTGAGAAAAATAACAGAGAAAATGTTAATAGTGGTGGATGTTACGTCATTCACATGGGATCCAATTTACATGGAAGTAATGGATGTTGGCAGCAACTCTTTACCTCTTTACTTTCATGTCCTGGCTCACACTGAACCTCAGGGAATGGAGCGACTGAGCATTCCTGAACAGTGTACTCCACAAAACTAGCGGGAACAGGGGAGCTCTAAGAAATTAAATAAAAAGATTCATTAAATCTGGCCAGGGCAGGAGTCAGTGTTGTTGTATTAAAAGGTTAGCTCATCCAAAACAGAATTCTGTCATCACAGACTGCATTTTTATTAAAATAACTGCGTGGATCTCTTTCTCACACACAGGGCCATAGGTGAGGTTTGAGGGGCCCCAGTGTAGGTTGTACCTGTGGGCCCTGTTTGAAATTGTGTAAATAGCACAAATAAATAAATAGAACAAAGATTCAAATTAAACAATGTTTAAGTTTTTTCAAGTTTGTACAGAAACCAAATAATCAAATGTAAAATAGGTTAGGATTAGGGTTTGGCTTAGGGTTACTTGCATGTAATTATGCATAATTAATTGTTATTATAATAGTAAGCACATGTAACATGTGCAACAAGGACACCTTAAAATAAAGTGTTACCAAAAAATGTATATGCCATGATCATGATGCAGTGTCATTAGACTTGCAAGAATAATTTTCATACAAGGGTTCAGTATCCGCATTCAAACCGGTTATGCTGATATTAACGCTAATTGGACAGTAGGTGGTGCTAGGAGTTCATTTTCTCTGCGCAAATGCCTACACAGAAAAAGGTGTTCACATTTCCTGTTGTTTGGCAAAATTTTGCAGATGAAATCCAGTCATGTCAACAGAAATCTGTGTGATCTGGAAATTAGTGAAAAAGTTTCCTGTGCGGAAAGTGACCTCTATGTGAGCTGTGCTTTAAGGCACCAGAGGAGCTGGGACAATCAGTCACTCTGCTTAGAGTGATTTGCTTTGAAGACAACTTTTATTTCAGTACTGATACTTCAGTATCTGCATTTACACTGCTTTAACCAGCAGATGTCCTCAGCATGCAACGTTTCAAGTGCATCTAAATGGTGAGTCTAGCCAGTGCTTAATTTGTAAATTTCGAGGTCCCGGAACAAAGCGGGGTGACGGATCCGGCATGTGATTAGAGGAGGGAGAGGTAACGGAGCATTCAGCTGATCACATTGGTGGGTGATTAACAGCGTGCATCAGTTGCTTTTATTAGGGTTCGCACATGAAAAACAGCAATTTCCAAGCCTGGGGGAAAAAATAAAATAAAATAATGGAATTTGATTTCACAAATCTCTGTAATAGAGTTATAATTAATCCTGTCCAGAATTTCGTGGGGATTGTGTGATGC